>VDFB02333568.1:0-77470 GCA_007258455.2 Sequoia sempervirens
GAAGATATTTGGAAAGAAAGCAGAAAAAATGTTTATTTCTATGAATCAACTTATACATGTATCAAATAGGAACCATCAGAGGTTCTTACTCCATGCATTTAGTTGCCTAGTATAATGAAATTTGTATCTAGGTTTAATTTTTATTGTATTCTAACTGCACACTGGATTTTGTAGTATCTAGTTTCCACATGTTTATTAGCAGTTTTTTTGTGGTCGATTACTATATGATATGAGGCAGTCTTTCCTGTTAAGTTGACCTATTTGTCTTTTTTCTTGTGGATGTAAATATATTGTTTTCTTGTCAATGAATGACTGCTTATTTTGTGGCCTTGATTTTTATTTGTCAGAGAATGGCCATTACTTGAGTTATTGAGTGGTATTATCATATCCAAGTTCCTTCAATTTCTCAAAATTCCAAATAAATCATTGTGGATTTTGTAACAATAGCCTTTAGGCTCTATCAGCGTACATGCATATTCAGTGGTAAAATAGTATAATTTTCATGGATGAGATCTTCTTTGGGTAATAACATACAACTATTGCAAACTTTACTCATGGTGCTTAAGTTGTTTATAGTCTTTTGGACTGCATAGACATAATTCAGAAAGTGTGTTCTCTAGTATATTCAGCTGTCAAAGTGAAACTTATGTATGGCTGACAACTTGGGCGGGATCAATTTTTTCATTCTTACCACCCATCTATGAAGTTTAGGTTGCCATTATAATTGTAGTTGACCACGGGGTCGTTCTAGATGATTTATCACACATTTTTCAAGTGCACATGGAAGGGGGCATTTCATATAAAACGCTATATAGCTGAAACTTGCTTCTTTTAACTAAAACCATTGCTGAAAGCTTATTTGAGGTACTTGATCCTGGTTCTATTGCCTTAGTCATTGCAGGATGAAGGTAATACTGGCTATTTTGTGCAGTATAGAAAATCCCTCTTCTGTTTGATCAATGTATGCAATTTTTACTTGTTAATAGAGCCTTGCTTATTGTGGCTACCTTGCATCTTATAAAAGACAGCCACCATTCTAGAAGATGGTGAATTTCCTCTCTCAATGGCATATAGTCTTATCGTGAATTTTATATTTTTATAGTGGGCTGGAATAGTAAAAGTGTAAAAATACTACCTTATTTCATAGGGCAGCAGCTTTACCTTTTTGCTAGTATGTATTGAAATCTGTTTAGGTCATTAACACTAACCTATTAGTACGTGGTGCAAATGCTATAGCAGGCGGTTCCCATGATAATCTTTCACTCTTGGTATTCTGTACCATGTTCATGAGCTGAAGCGTAAAATCAAGCGGGCATGGGGTGTTCAAGCTCTGGGATGACTTAGAAGGCTGATTAAATTTTAAAGACAGACCTTTAATAAAATCATATGGTGTGGTCCAATTTCAATCTGCCACCTTCTCTATCCTAAAGTTTTTGTGCAGACACATTGATTTGCATTCCAATTCTCTAAATAAAATTAATTAACAAGGGCAATAAAGCCTAATATATGTATTGTTTTCCAACCGTCCTATTGAGCTGCTTTTCTAGGTGCTATTGCTGGATTAGGTATGGTATTTCATGATTTACCACTTCACTGTTTAATATTCTTGCTACACTTAAATACTGTGTTTAAGTCTTTTTCATAGATATGGACTAAAATATGGGCTTACATTATGGCAGCGTGTGTTGTTTGTTTGGTTACAAGGTGTTTGTTGCAAGGTAAGAATGTCAAAGTTCAGTGAAAATGACAGTGATGTAATTATAGACAATTCATTATTCAGATGTCTGTGCCCATACAACATTCACTAACTTATTGCCATGTCATTGGTGCCTGTTATTGGTCTTAGGATTAGAAGACATCCTTTTTTTTTTAATGTAACAAGTAGGTAGTGCATGTAGCAGACGATTGATATTAATCCAAAATTCGCAGTTTTTTGCTGTCACAGTTGTTTTGTGTTTTTTCTTCATAAAACCCTACATGGGGTGTTTGATGCAAGGCAAGGTTTACTTAATACAGTAAAAATGATGGGGATGGAATAGTAGATGGTCCATTGTTCATGTGTTAATGCTACTGTTAAATTCATTGATTTAGATGCAACTGATGTACTTTTTGTCCTAGTTTTATAGGCTGTTTTTTCCCTTTAGCAAGTAGATCCTATACTGTAGCTGTTACTTTTACTTTTGCTGTATTTTTAAAATGTAAAATGAGGATTGATATGGAATTCCCCACCCTTCACCATAATCATCAAACTAAAAACCTGGCAGCTACACAAAGTAGCCACACAGTGCTAAGCTATGTGATACCAATAATATATATTACTAAACTGTTCTCGGTCTTTACAGTCTTTACACTTTGACTCACATCATAAACTTACTATAGAGTCCATATACATAAACCATCTGGCTCCTAGTATCTACATCATGCATACAACATATATTATACATTTTAAACCTACACAAAAAAGGTACAGCTAAATAGCTACAGGTCAATATCAGACTTCTTAGATTTTATCATGGGTGGGCTCAAAGCTCCTACCCTTGCACTACCTTCAGCACAACCACTGGATTCACGTTCCATTACCTTGGCCACTATGTAATGTCCCTGCTAATATATTAATGCAAATATTTATTAATCTTTCTACAAACATATTTTTAAATCAGCTGTTTTGATGTACCTTTATAATGTCATGACCAAATATTTAGGCTGGATATTTGACAGATTTAATAATATTTAATTCGGCACCATACAAATCCCAAATTTTGCGTCTATGTGTACCAGCAGCATTAACAACTCCAAAATACACTTGACTTTATTATGCTCCCCCAAAATACATTAATGTTTACACAACAATCTTTGTGTTTAAATTGCATATTTCAAATTTCATTATTTTCCCTAATTTGACAAACTCTACTATTGTGGGTAGGGTTCACCATTAAAGATAAATTGCAGCTTTAAATACATGTATCAAACTTAGCAAAAGCTAGGTTTAGCTAGGAATCTCAACAAACCCTTATCTCTCTCATATTTAGCAAACTAGAAAATTTCCTTTACGATCACACAAATAACATCAAACTGTAATATTACTGCGCGGGTTAACAAATGAGGATAAACTACAGATTAGAACATTTGCTCAAATTTGATAAACCTAGTTTGGAAATATGGATTTTCATTCATTGATACCTATTTAAACTTGATTTACAAACACTCGAGAGTTACAGATTGTTCTTATATTAATAGAAGGCATGGAAGTACAATGCAACATTGTGTTTGCAACTTTTATGGACTGAGGAGGCTTTGGTTGGAGTTCACAACCTTTTGCATTTCGGATTGGTATGTTCCTGTGGATAACCAACACTATGGATGCCTTTGGAGTGACCGCTTCTACTACAACAATTGCAAGTGTCATGCTATCTTAATATCACCAATGTCCACCACAATTAAAGCTCAACTACGACCTCTAGTTGAGAATCGCTTCTTTGGCCTGTAGGGGTTTTGTCCTCAACCACTCATGAACTAGTATGGTGTTTGTCCTCTAGTTGTTACAAATTTGTAGGGTTTTGTCCTTGAATTCTGTTCGTTTGAACACGAGTGCTCAAGATAGTTTGGTATAGGTGTTCAAAATTTGTTTTCATTGTTAGGATTCCAACCCAAAATACTATCCATAGCGGGGCCAAAATTGGCATGAAGGTCATTAGGTACTAGAGAAGTACACAAATGGGGGTGACCATACCTATCAATGTTGTTTCCCTTTGACTTGTGCCTAAATTTTAAATCCATTTGTACAGAAATGTAGTGGGGAGGTATGGAGAAAGATACTTGAAACCTACAACTCCTAGCATTAATGGCATGAAGATCTGTGGCCACAAGCCTTAACTACCATATTAATGCCAGCTAGGGCAATATACTCAAGTCCCACGATGGGAAATACACGTGGAGACACATCCTCCGAGTAAATAATGTTGCTAGCAATACGATACCATAGCTATAGCCATGTGTTGAGAATGAGGTCAATAAGCATTACATCACATTGACATGTTAGGAAGTAAGTGGGATGAATGGTGAGAAATGGCAGGAGTGGTTGGAGTTGGGTCATTGGGAATACCCAATGACTCATACCACAAGTCAAGGATCAAGGTTCAGAAGGGAGGCATGTGGTGAGAGGAAGTCTGACTCTTCGACAAAGGCTTGTGAAGGAGTGGGGTTTGGTGGAGGTATGATGGGATGGACAAGTTTGATAGCCCAACAAGAGAAGGGCATGAAGGCGGGGTATGGTCGCAAGGTATGCCTGAATGTGGAAGTCTAAAACCTCGATGGAAGAAAGAAGACTTGGGAGGAAGGGCATGTCGAGAAGGGAAGCTCTACAACTTTGACAACTTACATTGGCTTAGACAATTGGCCATGCTTCCATACTCTTAAATTTTGGGGATCTTAAGCAAATGCATGGGGGATGAAGGGGAAGAAATTGTGCGCAAATTTGGATTAGGGGGGATGTTGGTGATAGGAAATGGGCCTTTTGGACAACATAAATTATGGAAAAAGGGCACATGACAAGTCCGCTCCATTGGAATTTGCTTGCCTACAAGCAATTGTAAGTTCAATTCTCCATCTCCCATCTGAAATTCTCTACAAATATCACTATTCCCGACTCTTCTCAAGTAGCCTCCTCCGTAGGTAGGTTCCTTTAGTGAACCAAATAATTTATGATGGCTCCACATCCCAAATTTCCCCATCTTTGATTTGGGTCAAATAGTGAAGGCAACCAATCCTCCATATGCCTCCTTTTGACACGATGATGAATGAAAACACCCACAAGACCCAAGGCTGCCACATGTGTTCACCTCCATGTTTTTGTTGGTGATTCCTTGCACAAGTATCTACCTTTGGATTTACTTCACCATGCTTATGTTGCACTACTTTGGTATTCATTTTTAGTCTTCCATGAAATCTTCTTGTGGTGCTCATAACTTCCTCAACAAGGTGGATGCGTCCAAAACAATTTCTCCTTAACTTTGGATGGTGTATAGGAGTGAACTTGCACCCCTCTTGCAAATTCCCCTTTTACATCCCTCTAGCTTAGAATATCAAACCTGACTAAATAATTCCACATCACCCATCCGCAATGCATCCACTTGGTGCTTGTATTTTGTGTCGGTGGGGGAATTTTTATCGGGGATGTTTGTGCGGCATGCTGCCATCCCTGACAGATTCTTGTCTCTGGAGTCCGCAGGAACATTACGTTCCCCATTGGGGATGAAGCATAATGCCTCTGTGTCCACCAACCGGCCCGAAAACGGCTCTTTCCCTCCTAATCCTTCTTCATCAAATGCATATCTTTCATGTTCATTCCATTCTCTACACACTAGCTTGATTTCTTTAGCATCTCTTGAGCAATTCAATCCATCTTCTACATATCTTGCTGCACTTTTGCCACCATTGGAGTTGTAACTTGGTGTCCCGAGGGCTTGCTTCTTCGTTGTTGCGGCAACATAGACGTTACCAAGCTTGCAGCCTCCTCTACGTGCTTGAGGGCACCTTGATTGAGAAGGTGATATTGTTTCATTTCTCTATTTCCATAGCATTGTCATTTGATTACGTAGCATAGTATTATTATTCTCTTTATCTCATTTTCTATCTCGTGGCTTTCCTGGCTGTCCGTGGAGGTGAAAACACCAAAGTGGAGGTTTGATTGAGGCAAACCCCTATACAGTCCCAACATTTTTCCTCTCTTGGCTGTGTAGGTACGTGCACGTGTGGAACTTGCTAGCGAACTAGACTCTCAGTGAGTTGGTCTTCGTCACCTTCATTTTCATTATCTCCTTTGTCATCTCTATAATCATTTCTTGTACTTTGTTATTCTGTTTAATTCATTAAACTTCATTCGCTAGACTACAAGTGGGTTTCTTGGCATTTTGGTACTGTACTTCACTTTCTGGCCGTACGAACGCCAACACCCTAGAGGAACGCTAGCACGCCACACTGTTGTCCTTGACCTGCGCTATTGTCCTTGGGCAAAGAGTTGTTTGAGGTATGGTTCGGGTTCCAAAAACCGGCTTGATTAGTCCCATCCAAACATTTGGATTAGTAGAGTGACAAAAGCACTTGAGAGTGCTCTTCATTCTCTATCCTTGACCTAAAACACTCGCTTAGCTTGAGGTAAGTTAGGGCAGCCCGCTGCTCTTGGCTCTCCGTGACCTGGAGCCTTGGTGTGGTTGGTCCCCCTACCTTATAGATGGTATCCTCTACTCAATCCCATAATGAACAAATCCTATGTGGCGGTAAATGATTTAAGGTAATAGCTGGGAATGATGATGATAACAATTCCAATGCCAGACATTTGGTGGATGACAATCTTGGTCTTGTTCCTTGTGCAACCTAGCTGCAAAATGTGAGCATCACTTCTTTCTTTTCTGCCTAGATTGTATCCTTGTGAGGATGAATCTGAATTTGAGCTTCTTCCATCGAGCTCATTGACATCCTTGAAGTGTCTTTGTATTGTGTCAGCAATTTCTTTAATATGAAGAGTGCAGCAAAACCTACCTCTTTTTCCTTGGACTGTGATGATGACATGCCCAAAATTATGCTCGTCTTTCCTAGATTGTAATCATAAAATGACCTTGTGTTCCAAAGATTCCTACCATGATGTAACAAGTTTTACCCTTTGACAACTGGTTTGAGGGTTGGAAAATTGATGTAACAAGTAGAGGTTGCTTGAAATTTTGCCCAAAACAGCACTATCCAAGTTGAAATGTGATTATAACAATCATATGCTGCTCATAATTCCTTTCCAAACAGAAAGTTGTAGTCTTGATTACTTGCCCTTTGTGACCCCAAGAGAGAGTTCTACAAGCAAAATCGGGCAAGGAAATCTTCCTCAAACTTGTAGAGCTATAGCTGCTCATGCATGATATTATCAGTGTAAAGCATGAGATTACCAAAATGACTGATAGGAACATAGCATTTGGGTTGCAAAGTTGACTTCCTTTATTCAAAACCGAGGAAGTAAGGGCTGGAAACTACCCTATACTAGCTGACTTCAGCAATGGTGATGGCCCAAAAACTCCTCTATCATGTGACCAAAAATCCTTTTGTGACTGTAAAAAAGGTGTCGACAAAGTTAGAATTATTGAGAACAACAGATCTATAGTTGGAAACCACATTTAAATTGGTCTGTGACTCATATTTCTTGCAATCAACACTTATCCTAACCATTTATAGTTGGTGAATTCCAAATGATGCTGCAAGGTCATTTACTGCTACTACAATAGGTCTGACAACTTCATTTGCGGATACTCTTCTTTCCTTTTGGCTGCTTCAAGTAGCTAATTGTTTCAACATTGAGGCACAAACCATGTTCCAAAACCTAACCTCTGCAAGCTTTAGCTAGAAATGCAACCATCTACTGTTGTTTGTGTTCCATAACTTGTAATTGCTACTCCAAGGTTTGCAGTTGCATCTCAGTACCTTGTTGTTGCTGCTAAGTCTCACTAGCTCTATCATGAGTAGACTCCTATTCCATTTGTGGTCCTACTATTCTTCTTCCAATTCATATCTTGTAGTGTCTATTATACATGGATGCAAGAAATCCCAATTGAAAAAAATGAGGCATGAGCTGATTATCTTTGTAGGCTTATCTAAAGCTTCATGTGTTCTATCCATCCATGCATGAACTCCTCCTTTGACAGGCTGGTTAAAGTTGCCGCTACATGTGCGAGTCCTTTAACAGCCCTTCTATCATGGATGCATAAATTCAAGAGTCTCCTCAATAGGGTTAGTACAACAGAGAATGTCCAAACTAAAAAAAATGAGTTCAATTCCAATTCACTTGCATGTCGAGAGCAACAATAGCATGGCCCAAGCCTAGAGAATTAATGTAATTGAACTCAACTTTAATTTTTTTTGCAAATAGAGCCCCTGTGGCTCAAAAATCTTGATGATCAACTTTAGGTGCTTTATATGATCCTTCCGTATTGTGCTACACACCCACAAATCATTAAAAATAATCAAAATAGAGCCTCTCAGCTAACCACTGCATACCTGATTTACCATGGATGGGAAAGTGACTTGTGCATTCAATCAATTTGAAAGACATGATCAAGAACTCACGGTGACCCATGAGGCATTTGAAAGATGTTTGGGTATATAGGTATATATTCCTTGCAAACATATATATGATGGTGACTTATTCTCAAATCAATCCTTTAGAAATAAGGAGTGATGATGGCATGCTTATAGCCAATTTTTAATTCCATGGCATGTTGGAATCTAATATTTGCTAACTATCCTGGGAGCATATGACGGAGCACCCTACAAAGCTGATTAGGATATATTTGAATAGTAGAATAGAGGCTATGTGGCTTACCATAAAATAAGATAATATGCCTGTCATCCATCACCATATTTCTTTTTGTCCAAACCATAGATGGCGGACTCACCAAAAACTCGCGAGTTTTTTTTCAAAATGAGTTTTTGGTGCAAGTACTCGCCTAGAAAAACTCGGAGAGGTTTTTAAAAAATCTCGGCCTCTTAGCAAAAAGAAACCTATAGGCAGAATAAAGGTAATTTCGATTCATTTTTTGCGGTTTGTGTGGTTTTCAAGGTCTTAATTTGGGCTTTTTCAGCATTATCTTTTGCCACTCAAAAAATCATAAATGAGCTGCCCCTCGACCCCGCTGGGGGCGTTGCCCCTAGACCCCCACGAGGGGCGCTGCCCCCAAACCCCCACAAGGAGCATTGCCCCTCAACCTCGCTAGGTGCATTTCCCCCAGACCCCCACAAGGGGCACTGCCCCTTGACCCCATTGGGGGCATTGCCCTCAAACTCCCATTGAATTCATTTGATTTTCTAGGTACTCTCTAAGTCCAAGTTTCCAAGTTTGCCTACAAGTCTTCATCTTTCATATCGTCTAGTTCTACCTCTCCCCTAGTTTCACTAGACATGGGAAAGAGGAAGATGTAAATTTGTAAAATATATTAATGTAGTATTTAATTTCATTTTTACAAAAACAATTTGCTATTTTCATTTTTCTTCAGAATATCAACATTAGTGCATTCCACATGAGGATGCCATTTTGTACCCAATTTGCTTTCAAATCAATCAAATACAACTAGACTCAGCTTGTTTCTTTTATGTACTCATTTATTGACTCATTGGATGCATCTTATCTTTGAATTTTGCAAAAAAAAAGCATTTTTAGTGAAGTTTAAGCAATTTTTTAAGTTCCCGAGTTTTTGCCGAGTTTTTTCCGAATTGAGTTTTTCGGGCTTGCCGAGTACTTGCAAATGCCGAGTATTCCAACTATGGTCCAAACAAATTGTCCCTTGCAAGAAATCTTATTTTTTGTGACTACTCGAAAAGATCCCTAAAAGACAATTCTCGTAACAGGCTTGCATTACATACTTTATGCTCATCAATGGCTACATTGAGTGGTCTACTTATCCAGGAGCAAGGTATGATAAATCTATTAGGAATAGTGATATCAAATTCATCAAAAACTTTAAACTATATAGTTTACCTAAATGTTTCAAACTAAGAAGCCGAATTGAAATCATTGTGTATCCTTTGATTTAGTCGAGTTTCACTTGAAAGTTTGAGTACATGTTTAGAACAAGATTGTAAAACATCGTCTAGAATCATTTTGCTTAAGCTCTTGCAACTTGAGACAAATAATTTTTATTTATTAAAGAGTGCATTGTTGGTGCTATTTTACAATTTTTTTCTTTTGGAATGGCAGGAGGTAGTTGAGAAGTCCTTTCCTAGGGAGAAGACCGATACCATTGAGAAACTTGTTAGAGCTGTCAAAGAGAAATTTGGGATAGTTTGTGGTCCACTAGACCCATTTGGATGGACTTGCATAAGTGATGTGAAGATTGTAGGAGGCTAGGGGACCACAAGAGGATGGAGGATATTCCCAGGCTTGAGCTTGTGACTAGCTTAGACACTAGTTCATTGCTTTAGTAGCAAACCAGAATGAAAAACATTATAAAACTGAAGATGACAACATGAAGATTGTACGTCTACTATACGAGAGTAGGTTTTCAATAAGGCCCAAAATAATTGAAGATCATATGTATATATATATGAAGATCATATATATATATACATTTTAATTAAATAAATATTTATTATTTATTTAATTAATTATCCTTCACCTTTATCCCCTCCTTTAATTAAATAAATATTTATTATTTTTCTTTAATTAATTTATCTTTCACCTTTGTCCCCCACTTTAATTAAATAAATATTTGTTATTTTTGTAATTAATTTATCCTTCGACATCACCCTTCTCTAAAATTAATTAAATAATTATATTATGATTTAATTAAGTATTGAGAGTCACATGACTAAGATCTTGTCTACATTCATTGAACCTAGACACTTGCTACAAAAGACAAATTAACTTTGCATTTCATCCAACTATTTCATATTACATCTCCAAATTTCAACCATTCACATAAGGAGGTTGCCCTAATCAAATCCTAAACCTGACCTTTATCCCTCATGCGACTCTTGTCACATGACTACAATTTTGATCTAAATCCTAATCCTCATTCAATCTTAGCCATCCATAAACCAATCCATCTTGGCCCTTGATTCCCCTCTTGGAAGTTCTTTAAATGAGAGGCCTCTCATCCCATTTGAGCATCTTCCATCTTCATATCCTTATCCTGCCACAATCTATATTGAAACTTCCATCATCATATGGTTATGCTGCTTCATTTTCTATCAATTTCTTCCATAACCTAGCTAATCTTCCATTATCTTAGGCTTATGCTATCCATTTGATCCCACATCATCTTGATCCCTACTATCATGCTGTTGGTTTCATAAGCAACCACATTCCTCCATCAACATATCGAAAGAGCAAATAACATGGAGCTAGGGTGCACTCTACATCAACTCTATTTAAGAAGAAAGGAGGGTTTTAGGTCAAGATATGGTGTGTATATTGCATTACCCTTCAATGTTATTTACCTTTAATCTTTTCTTGTCTTCATATATATATATATAGTAGAGGCCCATGCAACACTTGTTGTGAATAGTTTAGTTTGTTCCTATTTATATAATTTAGTAATGATCAATAAGCCCTCGTTTGACTGACCATATGTGGTTAGTTGTCTGTCCCTAGTCACAAGGTGTCATGAGTAGTTGTGTGTGTTCCTGTTCACAAATTTGAAGCAACTAAATGTGTTCTTGTTCATATGAAGAAGCATGGTAAGGTCATTCACGCTATTGCTTCTTGTGAATAGTTGAGTGTGTCTCTATTTGCATCTAGAGTTTTCTGTAGTAAACAATCGAGTGTGTGTGGACTGCAATGTGTGTCCCAGTTCATGCATTATGGCCATAGTCTAGTGTGTGGTAAATAAAGGGGTTATTAAGAGATAGGTGTAAATAATTAATAATTGTTTACACCTATTAATTAGGTTATTGGGTTGATATTCTGTTATGATTGTAGGTTGTGAGTTGTCCGTGTATACGGGTTTGAGGCTGTTTCTATGCTTATTGAAGCATCCACATAAAACAAATGTAGGATCATAATAAAGCTTGTTGGACATGAACAAAATTCGTAGTATGTAAATGCTTCTTTAATGAATGAGTGAAATGTGTTGTGACATAGGATCATCCTAAGGATTGAGCAATCTTGCATCACTTGAAAATATTTCTTATATGTTTTTTTTTGTTGGTACATAGGAGACTCACAATTCTGTTTATATTGTAGAGGACAATTCTCACCACAAGGTTTCATTCTGATTACTGTCACAGTTTAGCACAATAGGGTCATTGACAATATTTCTACTGTGTGGTATTGCATATTGATTGTAGAGCCTCCAAATTATAATCACAACGTTGTGTTGGGCTTTTGAATTTGTTCACATGACAAATATTGTATTTGGTTCCTTTAATGTAATTTGCGGCATGTTCTTATGCAAAAAGTGACCTATTTTAGTAATTCATGCCGAACTTTAAATTTTACGTGAATTGTAACATTCTATTTTTAGGTATCGGTCCTAGGGAGGTTCATAGGAGAGGCCTCATTGAGTTTCAGGGCATATATCTTGACACGTTGGGCTTTGTTATGTTTGGTTAGCTTTACCTTACTATATCAAGAACTTTATAAAATGATCACAAATTCATTAAAGAAGGGCAGAGCAGGGAGGTGGGAGATAAAATTGATCGGAAGATCTGAGCTCTGAATTGTTGTAATCTTGGCGTATATTCTGTTGACATGTACTCTTGTTCCTTATTTTTTTGTAGATTTCTATCATATCAGAGCATTCTATGAGATATTGATTTTGCAGCTTCCTTTTCTTGTACATTCCATTTAAGAATTCAACTTCTGTTGTGCACTTGTCCTTTGAGTTTTCTATTTCTGTGTTTGGGCTGCATGAATAGACTGTCTTTAGTTAGACCCTATATCCATGATTGCATTGTGCTGGTACGTGCTTATTGTTTAATTCAGATATCCTGCTAGCATAAGAGGTACATATGTCACTGTATATGTTTGCCTTGCAAAATTTTGTATTATTTTTCACATGATTGTTGAATTTGTTACAGAGAATTTACATTGCTGGTGTGTTCAGTGTTTATCTTTTACTGAAGGGCTTATTTAAAAAGCAGTTGAAAAAAGGGTTGGACTAACTCTGAATGGTTGCGATTGCTCTTTTTGCCACGGGTTTAATGTGCATTGTGTAGATCATTTCCAGGTGCTTACACAACTTTTGGTATTTGTTCGGTCTTGCTAGCGGTGTCTTTTGTTGAGCTTTGAGGTCTGCTTTGTATAAGTGGTCTCATCAATTTTAGCTCCATCATTGCATATTTAATCTTTAACAAAGTTTACTGTTTCTTTTGAATGACATTGTGCTATGAATCAAAAGCAGGCTTTATAATTGTCCTATCCATTTGATTGCCCTATAGATGTATCATGCAACAACTAGAGATCAGTACCATGGTTGGAATTTCATTCAGTGCAAATTTTACTGATAATTGTATATTGATTACAGGTTTTACACTTTCTTCTAAGTGAATCTTTGGAATCGAGTTCTTCCTCAAGCAGTGACAGTGATTCTGAAGGGGTGCTGGTTGTAGATCAGAGATTATCCAAATTGTGGGCATATCCAAAACTAATTTAGAAATTATATGACAATAGAAAATTCTCTAGCTATAATTATTGGAAGTAATTTTGATTGATACATTACTGCCCTTGTATACCGTGCCTGCCAGTGGTTTGAATCCATTTTAATTTTTAACTCTATAGAAGCAAGAAAGTGCCCATGTCTTGGAGCAGTCTATTTGTATGTTCCAAGGTAGTTTGTATGTATATGTTGTAATACTGATAAATTGAAAACAGAAACTGCATAAGTTTCAAATGTTTGCTCTACATGATACAAAATATGTTGGCTTGACAATTACAGAAGACTGGCTTCTGTTAAACAAAGATTATATTGCTGTGCATTAGAAGAATCATCTTTGAATTGCTTTGTGGTGTTGTTTTTTAACTAATCAATCCTTGGACATATATCACAACAATCAATAAAACGATAATGAAATTTGCAGAAGTTGATTTTCTTTTTTTGAAGTAAATTAGAAAACATCAAATACATTCATGCTTACATATGCTTGTGTGTCTGAATTGAAAATTGTGTGCTACCTTAATCTCTCTAGTGCAAGACTTTTCTATATTTTTCATGTTACAAGACGTTGCTGGGATGGGGACAAGTGTCTGAAATGGTATGAGATGACAAGTGAAATGATAGGCGATGAAATGTTCTAAGATATAATTTTTTTTTGTAAAAGAACATGACAAAGCTGCAATTTTTTAGAGTTGTTTTACATAATTATTTTATCATTCAACATTCTAAAGTTTGAAATAAATATAATTCTGTAAAGACATCCCATGATCCATGAACTTCCACTGTTAAAATTCAGATGGATTTTTGTTTGCACTTCCACCTTACTTCCAACTCCATCCAACCCACTTTCCTCCATCGCTATTTCCAAATCAGAATACTTAAGAAACAACATTTCAAATATTCCAAGCAATTGATAGCAAACTTGAGGCAGGGTAATTGAAGATGTCAACAGTTCAGGTTCCTTTCCAGGCAAAGTAGTTGGTGATGGATATCATTGGCATCATTCCTTAACTGACTTTTATCTTCCGTGCAGCAGTCCATCAACATCATCTAGTGGTCATGAACCCTGTGATCTGAATTTGAAACTACACCTCACACAAGGTCCTAAGGCATGTCTCCAAACAATTGACAATTCTGTCTTAAGATTTTCTGGTAGCCACTTCCATTCCATTCCTGCAATAATATTCTACTGCACGACTGTAATTTGATACTGTAATGTCCCCTTCTCAAACTTGATCTTTCCAGTGACCGTTGGCCTTTTTTTCTGGAAACCCGAAGGCTAGTCGGAAGGTAAAATTAGGGTTTCCTATTTTTAAGGATGTCCTTGCGCAGAGCTGGTGGATTCAGTGGCGGATTCTTTCTAGGTTTTCAGAGAGCTTCGCAGTGGTATGTTCGTCTCGGCTTTCTGAGCATTTCCAGGAATTTACTATTTTTAGTAAATTCTATTTTTGGCAGTAAACAGGGTGGTCTCAGGTAGTTGACTTTCCCCTTCAATTGACTCGAGTGGCGTATTCAGTTTCGGGCTTTAGAATGCAGTTTTGGAGAGACGATCTTATTTCACTTAAAAATAACATTATATTTTAAATGTTATTTTATCACCTTGGCCTAGTCAAATAACTTAATGTTATTTTAAAAGGTGGACTTGAAGGGTGGCGCCATCATTGAGGATATATTAAAGTTATGTTGAATTTATCAAAATCAAAACTAAGCCTTAAGGAGGACGCATTTATTTAAGTGATGAATTTAATGAAGTCAAAAATTAAGATGTATGGAAAAGGATGCCATTTCTTGGGATTAGGGTTTTGACTCTGGAAAAGAAGTTAGGGTTTCAAGGAAGGTCAACAGAAACTTATAAAAGACAGCCTTGGGTTCTCTTTTGGTATCTTTGGACTACAGTATTGTTATGCTGTCGGTTTGGCTCTGGGTTTGCTTCGAGGAATGAAGGCCTCCTAGCTCGGGCATCGCTTCTTGTTTGTAAGACAACAACTAGTGATGATTTTAGTCTAGCTTATGAGTTCATTGGAGTTAGTGCTTTGTAATCTGCATTTGTCTAATTAGGTTCAGATTTTGCATAGTAGAGGTTTCTGGTTTTTTGCATTCTTGCTTTAGCAGATTTGATGTTTTATTCATAAATCCAAAAGACACAAAAATTCATTGTGGGTATTATTTCATTCCTTCCTTCTTGGCTAGGCGCCCATGTATGCAAATTTGTAGATTTTTTAAAAGAGAATCTGATTTTTAAAAGCAAATCGCCCCTGTGTTGGGCCGTACCATTTATGGTGTCTTGGAAATTGTGCATTTAATAAAGTCTGTCATTTTGAGTCTGTTCTTTGTTCTAGGTTTGAGCGCCTCCATCATATTAGTGTTTTGCCATAGATATCAAGCAGTTTGAATAAATAGAGAGTGAGTTTTGAGCATT
Source organism: Sequoia sempervirens (assembly GCA_007258455.2). Lineage (NCBI taxonomy): Eukaryota > Viridiplantae > Streptophyta > Pinopsida > Cupressales > Cupressaceae > Sequoia > Sequoia sempervirens. Next base: position 15,547 of record VDFB02333568.1, read on the forward strand.
ACAAGAAATCCTCTGTTGCTGGTTATTCATTGAAAGGTGCAGGTCTGTTATACAGTTTGGATAAATCTGCAACTTCTCTATTGATTGGTGGTGATAATTCTTTAAAAGCAATGTGGAGATTTCAGTGAAGATTGCCCAAGTCTGGAGAATAAGGTTGGATCTATTATTTGCCATTTTCGTTGATCTTTACTTCTCAGCAACTAAATTCACGAATATTGTACAACTCTATTATATGCTGATTTGTATTGTTAGCAAGATTTCATATCTTAAATTGTAAGCTGGCAGTAGTACTGACAGCCATTTAGATTCTTGCTTATCAGATTGTAGTAGTCTTCTTACTTTCAGCATTTGATATTGTATTTAATTCACCTCCGCCCTATGGTAGCTACTTCCCCACTCTGGGTTAGCAAGCACATTCTGGGTGTTGAGAATTTCCAGTTTTCTGAATTTCCCTTCAAGCATTGAATTTTGTAATCACTCTGCCATATGGTCGCCCCTCATTCCATTCTGGATTGGGTAGCACATATTTGGTGTAGAGTTCCCTTTCAGCATTTAGGGTAGAAGATCCTTTGACCATATGTTCGCCATCATCGGCGCCATTCTTGGTTAGAGTTACAGCATAAGCATTTTGTTTCCAGATCCTCTGACCAATGCTCACACCTTGCCCACATCGGGATCTTGGTGTACATTCTGGTTAGAGTTGCTTTTGCACGTTTTGGTTTATCTTCTAACCTTAACGGGTGCATTGATTGTAATCTGAAAATTGAAAAATCAAAAAAAATTGGCTCGGATTATTTCAGATACTGGTTGTAAAAACATTCTACGTTGGTTACCCACTAGCACTTATCACTTATAGCACAAGTCTTTGAGGTAAACTCATTTTACCAATTTCTTTTCTGCCACCAGCAGTTCTTTGGCCTTGGATGTTAGGAGAGGTTTTATGGGGAATAAATGGTCTCCTATAACTGTCCAGCCTGGCCCCCTTTAACCCTGGTGTATCCCAACAAGCATTCTCATATCCTGCATTGGCACTCTCACAGTGATTGATGATAATTCTGTTGGCTCCTCCAATGCATCCCAGAGTAGACTCCCAATGGTATTTGCTTCCTGCCTGTTTTCCAGCATTGTTATTCATTAGCTTCACCACTTTGAGGGATCCTCCTCTTGCAAAGCTATTTATATAATTTGTTTTAGGGTTACAGTGGTAAGTTTACCCCCACTTGTCTGTTTTTTCCTTGCTTTCTTTTCTTTGTCTAGGGCACTTTTGGCTCTAGTACTAGTTATTGTAACAATTTTACATTCTATTCTCGTTGACCTATGTAAGATGCCTAGCACCAATTGCACTTAATGATGGAAATATACTACTCACAGGTTACATACATCAGCAGAATAGGAATTAACAGATTGCACACAGAACCATAAGACTCCCGAATATCCAATCTCAGTCAAGAGAACAAACCCGAAAACATTAATCCACAGGAGGTGAATTGACAGTAATATTCATAGTATTGACACCACATGTACGCAGTACAGATCTCTTGCATTCAGAAGTAGCGAATAGCAATTACAAAATTGATTCTCATGCACAGCTGTCAATACACAGGTAGAGATGTCTTTGCGTAATCATATATTTATTGATCACAATACCAGACTCACAAGAGATACAACAGTCAGATAGTGTGCCCAGGATGGAACCGGATTTCAGAATAACGATCGAGCTTGCTTAATGAAGGTGCTCAATAAATACTCGGATGGCCACCACATAACTGGAAGATAGTGCAATATAGCCCGATGTGGTAGTAGCACGATCCGCCAGATTTAGAGGGCCGATAAATGATAGCAGGCCTGAGTAATACAAGAGACAATTGCCAGTTGAGTGATAAGCCGCAACTCCCTTTCTTGCGGTAATGATGCGAGTATTGGAGATATACCCGTGGAATTGATTCTTGGTGGATTCGATAGCTTCTAGTTACTACCAATTGCCCAGACCTTGGCAAAGTTCACTGTATGAGTAATGGCCTGATCCACAAGCGCTTGGGAAGTTTTGGAAGTTCGGGGCCAGAGCGTAAGCTCAGCCACGATGACTTGTTGATTGCTCCCCCTATGCTCCGATACTGGGCCGCCTTGCTAACACAATAGATAACCAGAATTGATGGCAGAAATGTTTGGAATGTCGACACAGGTTTCTGGAAGGGGTTTCGTCCTACTAGACCGTTGGCCAGCTATGTGGTTCAAATCCTGTGTCTTCATTCAATGCCCAAACAATAGTAGTGAGCATCCTTAAATACTAAACAAATTGCCAACTCAAGGAAGTATGCCAGGAAAATTCAAATATTATGTTAGGCGCCAAGCTCAAATGAGTCGGCCAGAGTAATAATAAATTTAAATAATATTTTTAATAATTTAAATTTATTAATATTTAATATTATATATAACTATTAGATAGTGTTTAAAAACACTTATATTTTCCCTTCCGAAATCAATTCAATTTATTCGAGGACATGACAGTCCTTCCCGCTCGAATGTTGCTTGCCCTCAAACAACTTCAGATCCGAGTCCTTGAAAGTCTTTGCTTATGCGCTCGTCTTCTCCAATGCCTTGTTCAAAACATGCTTAGGACCCACCTTGGAGAACCCTTGAAGGATGGCCTCTTTTCCATTAGTTTTGAACTTCAATTCCAAAGTTTGATAGTTTGCTGTGTACTCCCCAAGTGAGTGTAGCCATTGCACTCCAGAGACCACATCCGTCTCACCAATGCCGAGTATGTAGAAATCATCCAACATCTTGTGTCCTCGTATGGTCAACTCCATTTGTTGAATCTAGCGATTGCATGGAATAGTGTGCTCGTCTGTGATTGTCACATTAAATCCTTCAAAATCTTTCGCCCTTAGGCTCAACTTAGCTACTAGCCCTTCGTTGATGAAATTATGGGTGGCTCCACTATTGATTAATATTGTTACCCTTTGTATGATCAATAAACGGGTTCTAGCTATATATATATATATATAGAGAGAGAGAGAGAGAGAGAGAGAGGTGCTATGGAAAACATTGCAAGAGTGCCTCCTATCAATGCCTCTACATGAACCTCTTCATCAGTAAAGCTTGCAAATTCACCTTCCCCCTCTTCGACATCATGATAAGAAGTTACCTCAATATAGTGGATTTGTCCTTTTCCCCTACACCTATGACCTCATGCCCAATGTTCCTTGTAATGGTAGCACAATCCCTTTCTTCATAGCTTGTTCCTAGACACGTCCATCGCCTGAGAGTGTGGTGGTGGGTTCGTTGGTTGAGAAGTAATCTCGTGGGGTGGCTTCTTTGGCTGTCCTAGTGGTGCATTCTTGATCAATGCTTATTCTTTGTGGTGGAGTCCTCAAGGTTCAAGGCCCTTCAAATAGCTTCTTCCAATGATGTCGACTCTAAAGCTCTTACCAAGCCATAGTAAGATTCTAATAGCCCTTCAATGAAGAGTAACATGAGTCTCTTATCAGAAACATCAGGAACCATAACAACTAGCCTTTGCAATTCTGAAACATAGTTAGCCACTGTCCCAAGCTACTTTACCCTTGTCAAATCTTGGAAGTACACCTCTAAATCCTTTCTATCAAACTGCTCCATAAGCTTTTGTGTGAAATCAACATATGTAGTAACAAGATCAAACCCTTGAGTCACAATACCATGGTGCCACCATTTATGAGCTACACCTTCCAAATGCAAGATGGCAAACTTGACAGCTTTGTCTTCAGTCATAGGGCTGAGAGAAAAGTATGTATCGATCTGCTGGACCCGCGTGTATGTAGTAACCTTCCTTGAACCATCAAATGAAGGGAGTGAAAGCTTTCTGACTTACTGAAGATCTTTATTGACTCATTGCAAACATTGTCTCCCGTCACTTCCAAATCCTTTCCTAGCATTGTTGAATTGCTCAAAGGGGATCACTGCTTGAGCGTTAGCATCCAGCTTCATGTAATTTTGCACAATACTACTAAAATCAAAGCTGATTTTGTATTTCTCCTTCATGTGGTGCCTCTGTCCTCGATAGGAAAATGGGATGAGAGGGTCTAAGAGTGGATCCATTTGATGTTTTACTATGATTTCCTTCTCCAGATCGCTTATAATTGCTTTGATCAACATTGTTAGGTCCTAATTTGTTGTTGGTTATAGTAGTGAGGGCCTGCATCATTTGCAACAATGCTTGGTGCACTTGATCTTGCTTCTCTAGGAAGGATTTGATCTCATCATACTGATCTACCATCTTCTTACCTCTGCCTCGTATTCCATTATCGTTGCTATGAGAGGATGCTTCCAACTTTTTCCTTTCTCTCTTAGTTGCCCTCAAATCTCTTTGACTCAATTGCATATATTTTCAAATCATCCACAAGCTGGCCAGGATTGTGGCTTTGATACCACTATAAGATGCCTAGCACCAATTGCACTTAATGACAAAAATATACTACTCACAGGTTAAATATATTAGTAAAATAGGAATTAATAGATTGCATACAGAACCATAAGACTCCCGAATAGCCAATCTCAATCAAGAGAACATACCCGAAAACATTAATCAACAAGAGACAAATTGACAATAATATTCATAGTATTGAAACCACATGTGTGCAGTACAGATCTCTTGCATTCAAAAGTAGCGAATAGCAATTACAAAATTGATTCTCATGCACAACTGTCAATACACGGGTAGAGAAGTCTTTGCAGGAGATACAACTGTTGTATAATGCGCCTAGAATGGAACTGGATTTTAGAAATAACAATCGAGTTTGCTCAATGAAGGTGCTCAGGAAAAACTCGGATGGCCACCACGAAATTGGAAGATAGTGCAATATAACCTGATCTGGTAGTAGCATGATCCACCAGATTTAAAGGGCCTGATAAATGACATCAGGCCTCGGTAATACAAGAGACAATTGCCAGTTGAGTAATAAGTCATGACTCCCCTCCTTGCGGTAATGATGCAAGTATTGGAGATATACTCGTGGAATCGATTCTTGGTGGATTTGATAGTTTCTGGTTACTACCAATCGCCCAAACCTTGGCAGAGTTCACCAAATGAAAAATGGCTTGATCCACAAGTGCTTCAGAAATTTTGGAAGTTTGGGGTCAGAGCCTAAGCTCGACCACGATGACTTGTTGATCGCTCCCCCTATGCTCCGATGTTGGCCTGCCCTACTAACACAATAGATAACCAAAATACATAGGTTTATGGAAGGGGTTTCGTCCTACCAGACCATTGGCCAACTACGCGGTCCAAATCCTATGTCTTCATTCGATGCCCAAACAATAGTAGCGAGCATCCTTAAATACTAAACAAATCGCCAACTCAAGGAATTTAGCCAAGAAAATTCAAACATTATGTTAGTCACCAAGGTCAAATGAGTCAGCTAAAGTACTGATAAATTTAAATATTATTTTTAATAATTTAAATTTATTATTATTATTATTATTATTTTTAAAAGAAATCGTGGGTGAAATTTGTATTGAGAATAAGCAGAAAATTATAGCAGAAGAGACAAAATACCCCAACATTGCAGAACAATATCCAAATCCGGCCCTAAGGAGAGGTCACAAGTATCTAAAAGGCCCCCATAACACCCATCTTCCCAACACCAAAGAGCACTCAACCAAACCCACTCAACACATCTAACCATTATGATCCCCATAAATAAACTATGCAAGTTGTTGACGTTTTTGCAGATCAAGCTAACCCCAACTCCAAATAGACCACACCCCCATCTCATTAGAAGGCCATTTAGCCAGACAATCAACCACTTTGTTCCATTCCCTTGGAATATGCATGAAGGAAATGGAAACAAAATTAGAGGCCAGATTGAGAATTTTTCTAGCTACCATGCCTAACCTCCATGAAGAATTCTTGAAATCTTGTTTGTTCAATAGCGTAACAAGAATCATTGAATCCATCTCACATATCACCTTCCTCCACCCCAACTCACAAGATTTCTCCAAAGCATGAAGAATTGCCCATGCCTCCATTTGATTATTGGAATGCACTCCCGTATAAATGGAGAAGAAAAACTAAACACAACCCTTACTATCTCGTCCCACTCCACTAATACCCACAACACTAGGATTACCACGAGAAGATCCATCCATGTTAATTTTATAAAAATATGTCCAAGGTGGACTGCATTTGCCCACTCGATTCACCTTCTTGGACACCTTCGTCCTGGAACCAAGCTGAGATTGGACCGTTGAGGTTCTAGAGAGCTCCAAGAGAGAAAAGAAACTAGAATCATTTGAAGACAGAGGCTCCCTCAGGTCAAACTTAGCCTCAATAGTCTCCTTAAGCATACTTTTAATCTTAAGCCAAATTTGGAGGGCCACCTGCTTGTGATCCTAAAAAATCCATTTATTTCTCTCTAGCCAAATCTGCCAGATAATTAAAGAAGGATCCAAATTCCAAGTTGCCACAAGGAAAGAAGCAAAAGCTAGAGGAAGGCCCAAATTCACCCAAAGATCATACAAAGAAGAAGCCTGAACAAATGGTCTCTTCCAAAAATTCCACCACATCGTCCAAATTTTAGATGAGAATGGGCATTGAAAGAAAGGTGACTAGAGTTTTCCTCACTGTTTCCACACAAAAAGCAAAGTGAGGGGCCACAAAATCTCCTTTTCCTGATATTCTCCCAAGTGAGGCATTTATTAAGACTCAGTAGGCACACGAACATATTACACTTGCGCCAACCATTCTTATTCCAAATTGTTTTCCACCAAGGGCTCTCCTCCAAATCTCCAAGTTGCCCACACAAAGCGGCATAACCTTGAGCCACCGTGTACTTCCCCTTAGGATCATTACCCCAAGCCAACACATCACTCCCCTCCAAAGAACATGGGCATTCAAAAAGGATTGAAGCCAAGGAACTTCTTGCCTCCATAGATACCCCGCCGGGCTAGGTAACAAGGTGTCGCCACTGATACACCAAAGAGGTCCCCACAGAGGACGAGATCTTAAAGCTGTCAACATTGGACCAACCAGCCTCCACAAAAGATTCACTCAAATCCTAAAGATGAGGGTGAGACGAAAGGATAGGTGGGTTGCCATCCCAAGAATTAGACCAAAAGTGAGCATAATTTCCTTTATTAATAATCCAAAAGAGATCTGCCTTAATAAGTGTGGATCCTCTTTTCAAAGTGTTCTAGATAATGGAGCCTTTTTCTAGTTAGTTCCATTCGAGGAATGTCCTCATCAACCACACCACCCAAATATTTATAATTCAAGATACGAGCCCATGGTTGATCAAGAAGAGCACACCATCTCCAGAATAATTTAGCAGCAAGAGCCAGAGTATTATGCTCTAAGTGCCTAAGACACAAACCACTGCACTCCTTGGGTTTACACACTTGGTCCCAACTCACCAAGCTCCACTTTTGATGATCCAAATTTCCAATCCATAAGAATTTCTGAGAAAAAAGAATCATATTATTTAAGAAAGCCCTTGGGAGAAGACAAAACCATGAATCTCTAAAGAGGGATAGCCTGCAAGACAAATTTAAGGAGAGTCAATCTGCCAACAAAAGCCACCGAAAAGTCCAGTGATTGACCTTTGAGAGGAATTTATACAAGATCACCTGCCAATACCTCTTGCTCATGCTTCCCACACAAAGGGGGATGCCCAAATAATCCAAAGGAAGGCTACTAATTTGAAAAATGAAGAATGTGGGCAATCCTATTCAAAATTAATTTGGGAGTATTAAAGAAAATGATGCTAGATTTTCCCTCATTAATCTTTTGACCAGAAGTAGCCATAGAAATATCAAGAACCTTTCTAAAATTAATTGCTTCATCAATTTTTTCCAACCCCATCAACATAGTATCATCAACAAACTGGAGATGGGTAAGGAATTCTAGTCTATGGTCCCAACGTTAGCCCTTAATCAGGCCAGTATCCCTGTATCGCCTCAACAATCTCCCCAAACCCTCAACCAAGAGAATAAAGAGATACAAAGAAAGAGGATCTACTTGCTTGAGGCCTCTCGAAGTTGAAAAGGTAGGAGAGGGAAATCCATTAATCAAAATAGAGAAAGAGGCAGATGACACACAACTCATGAACCAGGAAATCCAGTCATGATGAAAACCGAAGGTTGCAAGCATTCGATGGAGAAAAGACCACCTGCCTTTGTCATAAGGTTTGGACATATCTAATTTAATAAACATTGCTTTCTCCTTAGAAGAGGACATGAAATGCACTGCTTCCATTGCCAACACAATCTCGTCAACAATATGCCAACCTTTGACAAAACTCCCTTCTTCCAAAGATATTATTGAGGCCAAACAAGTTTTCAACCTTTCTGCCATCATCTTAGTGATAATCTTAAAAGCCACATTACAAAGAACAATAGGCCTGAAAACATCAAAGGAATTGGCCCCCTCTTTTTTTGGGATAAGAGCTAGGAAGGATGAGTTAAAAGCACAAATCATCTACTTATTATCTTGAGACTCTCTAACTACTTCCAACAAATCAAATTTTAGGATATCCCAAAACTCTTGGAAAAACTCAATCAGAAAGCCATCAGGGCTAAGTGCCTTACCTTTCTTCATTTGGAAAACGATGCTCTCAACCTCCTCCAGAGAAACCGACTTTAGAAGAAAGTTATTCATCTCCCAAGAAACCACTAGAGGAATGCACTCAAGGACCAAATCCTCTTCCGCCACTGCTATAAGAGAATCCTCAGTGAAAAGAGTAGAGAAGAAACTAATTACCTCCTTCGAAATAGCCTGAGAAGAAGAGAGAATGTCCCCATGACTAGAAATAATAAAAGTAACTAAGTTACCATACCTTCGTTCTTTCACAAAATTATGGAAAAAAGTGGTGTTCTTATCCCCTTCATGAAGCCAATCAATATAGGATTTCTATTTCCAAAAAATCTCCTCCCGCAACTCCCATTCAACAAGGTCATTGGAGAGTCTAGTCTCTTCCTTATGTAGATCAACTGTCATGCCGCCTTCCTTAATTCTAAAAATTATGCTATCCAAATGAGCTTGAATTTGTTTTTTCTCCAGAAAGACATTTCCAAAAGAAGCTCTATTCCATTTTTTAAGCTTGTATTTAACATATTGTAGCCGCTTGAAAAAATAAAACATAGCAATACCAAAGGCAGGCTTCCCTTCAGACCACCATCGCTCAACCAACTGGTATAAGCTAGGATCATGAAGCCACATGAGCTGAAATTTAAAAGGAGGGTTCCTGGGCATAGCAAACCGAAGTGAAGAAAACTTGATTGGCCAATGATCTGAATGCTTCCATTCCAAGATTTCAGAAGAAGCCCAACAATCCCCAATCCAATGATCTAAATCCAGGAATCTATCCAGCCTCTCAGAGATAGACCCCTCCCCACATCTTCTGTTGCACCAAGTAAAAGAACCATTCACAGGTTTCACATCCACAAAATTAAGGACATGAATATTATCACACATCAAGGTCGAAGCAAGGCCCAAACAACCCACCCCCCAGATTTTTCCTCAAGGAAACAAATAGAATTGAAGTCTCCTATAAGAATCCAAGGACAAAAAGGTGCCAAAGATCGAATGAATCTAATATGAGACCACAACATAGTCTTACCTGACAAATCATTTGGCGCATAAACATTGGAAAAGAGAGAAACCACACCCGAATCAAAGCATGACACAAGCACCGATAGAGAATTCTTGTTGGCAATCCACTAAAGGGGAACAATCTTACATAGGTTCCAAAGACATGCAACACCTCGATCCAATCCTTGGGCACCAACACTCTGGCAAAGACCTCTCTTCTAGATCTTGGAAGAAACATTCCTCATATCATCCATAGAAAGTTTAGTTTCTTGTATAAAAATAATATCTAGATTGTGATCACATATCAAATCACAGGTAGTCTTTTGTCTAGGGATGCTACCCAAACCCCTTGCATTCCATGAAAGAACAATCATTTTTGGGATGAAACAAAGTGAGAGTCCAACATCTTAACAACACTTGATTCCACTAGAGACTCTCGCATAATCTTCATCTTTTCCAAATCCTTTTTCCTACCCACCTTTGTCAACTTATCCGCCACCCCTTTCTTTAAGCTCTTATGATAAATTCCCAGATGAAGCATATTTTTCTTTTTACCATCTTCCTTAGATCGAGAGTCCAAATCCAAATCATTAATTACCTCATTATCAACATGTTCTAGAGGTGTTTCACACAAGGGGTGTGAAACCATAATGACTCCAGGACCACCACCAGTCCCATTAACAACCTCTAAGGACCCCACAAGAATCGGTGCCTTAGAACTATTATCCTCTAAAGTATGAGACGAAACCATTGCATGTACAGGAGCTTGGGGGGGAAGAGAAGATTGGTCCATACCTTGCATAACTTGATCCCTAAGAGTAAGATCATGCTCCATTGAGTCCAAATCCTCAAAAATTTCAAGGACATCAAACCTATTACCGAAAGTGCCTTTTTGCATGGCTTTAGTTTGACGAGCAACACCCCTAGCCTTTGTTTTGCTTTTCATCGAAATAAACCCCTTTGAATCAGTCCCTTCATTTTGAATTGGGACTTTACCTTTTGCTTTAGAATCAAATGCATTCTGCTCAAGCTGAGAATGAGGAATGTTGCCTCCTGACTTGGGACAATTTCTTTGCGAGTGACCATACTCATGACATAATCTACATAGGAAAGGTAGTGCCTCATAACTAACCCACTGGATCCAACTCATATCCCCCAATCTAATCTCAACAGACTCTGGAAATGGAATATTCAAGTTTATTTCCACACAAAGTCATGCAAAGGTGGTCACCCTATGGTTGAGGGTTTGAAGAGAGGGGCCCAAGGGTTTCCCCAAAGCAATAGGAATAGAATGAAAAATATCTTTTTTCCAATACTCCATTAGAAGTCGAGGCAACTAGACCCACACAGGGGTCTTTGATGGGAGCTCTTTCAAGGGATCAAACCCTAAATGCCATGGCTTAATAAAGAGCTCAACTTGATTGTGGAAATACATGCCACCTTCAAAAACCATATTTCGATCCACGAAATATCTTTCCGCCAATACTCCATTAGAAGTCGAGGCAACCAGAACCACATAGGGAACTTTGATAGAATCTCTTCTAATGGATCAAACCCCAAATGCCATGGCTTAATAAAGAGCCCAACCTGATTGTGGAAATACAAGCCACCTTCAAAAACCATATTTTGATCCACAAGCTTGGAAAACACCACCAAAAAAAAACCATTCGTCCCTAAGATAATCTCCATATCCCCCTCCAGGTTCCAATTTTTCCATGTCCAAGCCTCTAAGAATGGCAGTAGAATATGAACTTCCATGAACTTGCAAATTAAAGCATGCTCTGCCAAATACATAACATCTTTTGCTATATCTTCATGTTTGATCACCACAATCGGGTGATCCTTGCTTCTTTCCAAGCAACCCGTTGGTATTGATCTCATTTCCGAAGAATGATTAAGTCTTGATTCCTCTATTGCACGCAAAAGAAAGTTTATTGCATCACCATGCCCCAAGGAAGAAGAGTCTTTGTTCAAGGTGATAGTTTTAAAAGAAAGTCGAGAGGGGTCCCCCAGACCCCCAAATGGTGCCATGTAGCCAACAAATCTTTAGGTTTGATCGACATAATCAGGGGATCCTTGCTTCTTTCCAAGCAACCCGTTGGTATTGATCTCATTTCCGAAGAACAATTAATTCTTGATTCCTCTAAAACATGCAAAAGAAAGTTTACTGCATCACCATGCCTCGAGGAAGAAGAGTCCCCATTCAAGGGGACAGTTTTAAAAGAAATCCAAGAGGGCTCCCCCTGACCGCCAAATGGTGCCATGTAGTTAGTAGCCACACCGCAACAAAAACATAGACACACAGACAAAACTAAGACAAAAAATCAACAATAAGACCAGTGTAGACCCGTGAAAAATCTCCCACCCATTTTGCATGCATAGAATTGACGCTTAGCAAGGAAAAATTGGGGTAACAAAGGCACATGCATCAACGTCCACCGCCAGGAAAGCACTAGCATGCCTCTCAGGGCCGTGCGGGCTTCACAACAACTTCAATCGCCATCGCTTCCATCCCTCGTGTAGGAAAAGAAACTTGACCGCCAATAATTCAAATTTATTAGTATTTAATATTATATATAAATATTAGATAGTGTTTAAAAACACTTTTATATTTTTCCCTCTGAAATCAATTCAATTTATTCGGGGACATGACAACCTATTCTTGGTCACCCTTGAACATAAATATGATACAAAGTATTTTTTATGATCCATATTAGTGAATTTGTAAAGCTTTTGGAGAAAACCATGTATCTATTATTACATTACTCTAGGGATCACAATATGTCAAAAAAATTTGGGGGTTGGGTGTCTTTTAGGTACGTGCATACCAAAAATATAACTTGTTTAGAATACCACATATCATGCATATGTCAAATAAAATTATTATAAATGTTATAAATTTAAAATAAATTATATTAATATATTTAAAGTATCTATATGAAAACTTAAACTATATATATATATATATATATATATATATATATATATATAAACCTAAAGTAGAACATATACGGTAATAAATAAAACTAAAATAGGAAAATGGTAAATAAAGGGCATCGTAATAAATCAAGAAATAAGTAGTTATAAATAATAAAAATTTAAACAGTCGCATTATCACTTGGAAACTACCTTGTGGAACGAGGCAAGCTCTGTGCAACATCAGTTTGGAATCGATCAGCGGTCTCCCTCCTAGTACATGTATAGGACAACCATTAGAACAATCTTAGACACTTGTGTCAATGATAGGAACAGTGTCCCCCAAATATAGTTATGGGGAAGCTTCCAAGGAAAGCTAGATCAGTTTTTCAAAAAATTTATGTGGTAGAAGATCCATACTTCACGTCCCTCAGATAGACCTTCAATGATGTTGGGAGGACTTTGATCGACCAACTAAATATCTAGAGCAGCGGCCTAGCAGGATTAGTCAATTAGGCAAGCTCTATGCAACATCAGTTTGGAATCGATCAGCGGTCTCCCTCCTAGTACATGTATAGGACAACCATTAGAACAATCTTAGACACTTGTGTCAATGATAGGAACAGTGTCCCCCAAATATAGTTATGGGGAAGCTTCCAAGGAAAGCTAGATCAGTTTTTCAAAAAATTTATGTGGTAGAAGATCCATACTTCACGTCCCTCAGATAGACCTTCAATGATGTTGGGAGGACTTTGATCGACCAACTAAATATCCAGAGCAGCGGCCTAGCAGGATTAGTCAATTAGACCTTGTAGATGTCGTGTTGTCGTGTAAGTAACAGAAACGTAAAACCCACAAACTTAATTAATTGCAGCATAAATTAGATGGAAAGAATTACAAAAGATAATAAAATGGATGGTTACGTGGTAAAACCTTGACAATATATCAAGGAAACATCCACAGGAAAAGTATCGGTATTCTTATTGCTCAGAGAAATTGATTACAATCTTCACACAACTGCTGCTCTTGAATTAAAATTCATTACAATATTATTTAGCTTTCAAGACAACAAGACATATAATATCTTCAACCTGTGTTAAACTTAGAAAAAACCAGCTTTGTTTCTATTGTTTGAAATCTTTATTTTTTCCTAATAATTCAAAAACAAAAAGATTTTTAAAAGATAATATTTTCCTTTATTTCTAATTTATTTCCTTTTATCTTTTCCAAAGATAAACTTTTTCTTTATTTCTAAATTTGTTGTCATTATCCAACAATCTCCACCTTGACAACAATTTCCCTGATACTTGCCCATGTCCATTCATCTCCTTTTCTGCAAGCCAAGAGAAGTCAAACACCACTTCAATTTCTCTAATTGTACTGGTTTTGTAAACATGTTTACACAATTTTCTAGTGTATGAATTTTCTTAAGAGCTACTCCACCTCCATCAATAACCTGTCTTACAAAATGGTATTTAATCATGATATGCTTAGTCCTACTGTGATAAGCTAGATTTTTAGTTAGATGTATAACACTTTGACTATCACAAAATACAATCACCATGTCCTGCACTTTTCCAAACTCAACCAAAAGACCTTTCAATCAAATTGCCTCTTTGCAAGCATGTGAGACAACCATATACTCTGCCTTAGTAGTGGATAAAGCAACTGTTTCTTAAAGTTTTGAAATCCAACAAATAGGCCCACTTGCAAGAGTAATTAATGTGCACATATGTTGACGTAAATGGAAACGTCCATACAAACATATTATAATATGTGTGTGTGTACACATGCATTATTATTTTGCAAATTATGTAAATATGAGTATATACATTTGAATATCGAATGATGCATTCTATGAGCTTATAAGTTGATATATATATATATATATATATATATATATATATATATATATATATATATATATATATATATATATATATATGTATGTATGTATGTATGTATGTATGTATGTATGTAAGTATGTGTGTGAGTGTTTAAATAGCGCTGATTTATATACTTAAGCACATGTTTTATAAAGCACATTACACATATATATAGTGAAGCGCAAAAATATAAGAATAGCGAATAATATAAGGTTGCACATAGGTAGATAAAAGTGCATGAAGCATTTAAATGATGAGTAATATATCAAGGCAACATATACAAATATATGAGACTCTGCTTTAAGTATTTAAAGCGTTGTAAGCAAACATAGGACACACACAAAATTAGAAAAGGAAGTCTTTAACTGTAGAGACTTAGTCAAACCAGAATACCATATAAGTTTTAACATGCCGAGCAATGCTTTGACTTGGTCTTTTAATTGAAAAACATCAAAATAGGGTGTGTAATGTGGTGTGAGAGTATCAAAATGGTTTGCAAATAAAAGATTGATCCAAGTGCAATGTCCAGCGTATGAGGCAAATTAGGAGAGTATAATAAGTCTTGCAAGCGCTTGAAAAGCATAGTCGATTAGTGGAGTTAATTAACCTAGCTTTTGTGAATGATATACTTATTGTCCATGAGAGAAGTGACTGGCTGTGCAATTTGCTGAGTCTTAGTATGTAAATTTGCCACCTTATTGTTGAGTCTAACCATTTGTTTGAGATGTGGCAAGTTGAAGAGCTAGTTTCTAGCCTTTAGTTGCTCACATTTGTGTATAAATAGAGGTGCCCATTCTACCAAACACTACACTTATCTTTCTAATTATCTTGATGTTTTGCTGTGAGTTGAGGGTTATTTTGGTATTTTGGTACATTTTTGGTTATTGTGAGATTTAGATAAAAGTAGAGGAGGATAGGTGAATCTTGGAGGAGGTGTCATTCGATCTTGAGGACTCATACTAGGAAGGAGTTTAATCAATTAGAGCTTATATAGGCATGCTAGCTTCTATACCTTTTCCTTTATGTTGGAAAGGATAAATTAGTTTATTTACTATGTTGGGAAAAGAGTGTTTTAAATATGTTTGAAGTTTGTTTGAGATTGTTTGTTTAATGGTTATGCAATATGTTTTTGATAAGATAAGCAACATTTACAGGGTGCTATACCCTTTACACAGAAAACCCAAAGGGCCAAAAAAAAGAAGCTAGTTCAAACCAGAAATGAACTAGGAAAGAGGACAGACCGCACAAAAACAACTGATAGACAGCTGTCAAAGCACAACCAAGGACTAGACAACCCCAAAATTTGAGGGGACTAATTTGACTCCCTTAACCCTCGGCCGCAAAGATGCGATAGATTGAGGGAGTCCCTTCTTCCTCAGCACAACAGACCAGGAAGACTCAGAATCCAAGTCCATCGATCGAGGCGAGAGAAGCAGATCAACCAAATCCACCAAGGGAAAGGAGCCACCACACAGTGGGGGTGATGATAGCAACATAGGGGAGGAAACATGATCAAAAGAAAGATCGTCAGAATCAAGCAACGAAGTTCGGGTAGGCTCAGACAAAATAATGTTAGCAGAGGCTCCATGCGAAGGTTAACCAGAAGAGGAGCAGACAGAGGTTCCTGAGAAGAAGCAATAGGGTCATCCTCCGCAGAAGAAACATCCAAAGGAGGAGAACCCATCGTGCGGTGATCCAGGAGAGCATCCTTCCACCAAGTAGTAACACCTTTGTGATAGGCTTGAGGGTAGTTAAAATCCAAATGACCCACAAAGAAGCATCTCCTACACTGAAAGGGGAAACCCTCATAGTCCAAGAGCTACTACTAAGGTCTGTCCTCCACCAATAAGACAACATCACCATGAGAGGTTTGGAGATGTCCAAATCAACTAATAAACAAGCTACCGTAGTATGTCCCATCTCCTAAGTCATAGAGTCCACCATCATAAAGCAAACAATGGTGTTGCCAATAGGCTGATAACATGAATCCTCCCAAAACTGAAGAGGGAGATTTGGCAGACGAACCCAAACTGGTTTGGTATTCAATGGATTTGTAAGGGGATTTAATGAACGAGACCAAGGCTTGATGGAAAAAGAATGAATACCCCACATCCACCCCCTGTCCAACACACAGTCACACCCTGCGGAGGAGGTGAAGGTAGCTAAAAAGAAACCCCTTGCGTCGGGATAGAGCTTGATCTCACTAGAGACCAACGAATTCCAGGAGGCAGTTGCCTAGCCATGGAGATCGGGGAGGGAGGGCCAGAATCCATTAAACCTGTAGACCATGCCCTATTTCAAGTAGAAATTCTTGTTCTTATAAACCTCAAGTCCACATACCACAATAGGAGAATCATGAGCACAGGGTAGAGTTCGAGCTCGAGACTGAGAAGGAGGTTGAGTACATGCTTTAGCAACCTTAGAGAAAGAATTCACCCTACCCACAGTAGGAGAACCCCCAACAAGAGGGACATCCACCCGCACAACAACACGAGGAACATAGCCCAAAAAATCTCTCGAAGCAACAAAACCCCCACCAAAGACAACCGGAGCAGGACCATTAGAAGCAGGAGCAACAAGCACCCCAGAGAGAGGGGGATTTGCACCCAACCCAAGATTTGCACAACCACCATTTAACAAAAGAGAAGACTTGGCAGGACTGCAACCAGAAGCCACTAGACCGACCCCATCAGTAGCCGCATTTAAGCCCAAAGCATCGACACCATTTGCAGAACGCTAGAGAATAGAGCAATCCCCGTCCACACACACTCCACCCGCACCATGATCCACATCTAGCAACCTCCTAGGGAAGCCATACCCAGACACAGTCCCTACACACACAAACTTGTTAACAAAAAATGCTTGTTGGGTGGCAGTGCTCCTGCTCAGAGACATTTCAAGCGTTCTTAGAGAAGGGTTAGTTACAAAGATTCCAAACACATGGTTATGCAATATGTTGTAGAACTTATCTCATTGATTATGTCTTTATGTACCCTATATATGGGAGTTTATTTGGGTGCAACACATTTATACTATGAATAGTTATCTTCGCAATATGTAGGAAGTCTATTCTAGACATATGTAGCATTATGCAAGATATTGCTTTAATCACTTTGATAGTATAGTCATATTGTTATGGGATGTTATGTGGGTTATTCCTGGGATTGGTTAGATCCGTGGGAAAAGGGGGTAACCTAGATATAGAGTATAATGGTCATTATAAACCAAATCGATCTAGGAAGGTGGGTGAATGTGTGATGTCTACTCTAAGTAAAGGTAATGGAAACTTTGGCCAAAGTAGTGTAAGTAGCCATCATTTACATTGTTGGTTTCACTGTGATTCAGAATTATGTACTATTCATGGGATGTTCATACATGTAAGTTGTAACCATTGTATTTCAGTCTAAAAACATATGACACAACACCTATGGGAGTTAATGGTGACTCCCCAACACCCCCAGGAATAGTTGCTAGACCAAAATATCTTCCATAAGAGAGAGAATGGCAAGAAAGCTTGCTTCAACAATGGAAGATTGAATACTGGTTGAATATACTTGAATGAAAATGTACCTGAGATGCCTTTCTTATAAAGGAAAGGTAGAGAGATAGGATTAGACAAGATCATGACAAGTGTCTTAATCTTATAACATGAGACAACTAACAAACTAACTACCTAGGAATCAAGCAATACTAGCTAGATAATATAAGTTCTAGAAAAACCAACTAAGACTTCTAGAAAGAATCTTATATCCTAAGTAAACTTAACATATGAATATGTCCCCTAATTACCTAGTGAATGAATTAGTGAGGTACAAGACATTTACTCACACCAACACCCCCCTTAAGTGCAACTTAGGGAGAAGATTATTATGCAAACTATGCAAAGATGAAGATGGGTCCTAACTACTAGGCCATGTTAGGTACCCATTTACATTGCAAATGCAAATGCAATCAATCTCTCACAAGTAGAGAAAAGGAGAAAACCCAATGGGAAAAAACTCATCTCCAAAAGAGAGAAAACAAAACTTGAACATGATGTATGGAGGACTCAATGATTCCCCCTAGGGACTACATCCATCATGTATATACAATCAATGACCCCCCATATGAGGGTAATAAAGAGATAAGATATCCACCCATAATGAAGAAGCTCCAATGTTGAGGAAGAATGCCTGAAAACAAAAGATGATCCAATGTCTACAAGTAACACATCTCCCCTTAGGAAGAAACAAATCCATAAGTTGATGAAGAAGCCACTCCATGTCCAACTGAAAGGAGGAAGTATGAAGTCTTAACATGTATGCCTCTGAAAACTAAGTAGGAATCTCCAAGCTTGAATAAGTCACAATATAATCATGGTCAAACTCAACCACAAAACATGACAAATCAAGTGAATGGGGAGACTTATGAATTCCAATCTACAAAGACAAAATAGATGGAATAATAGTTGTGTTGAAACTATCATCAAATAGGAGAGGAACCCCCTCAAGTTTGTCCTCCAAATCTGCAGTATGAGACTCCACAAACAAGTTAGAAATACCTGTCAAATACTTACCCCACAAAGCAAGATCTAAAAAACTATGATCATACTACTGAATAGAAGCATTGATAGTTGAAGAAGCAAAGGTGGAGGAGTAGGAAGCTCAAAATTGGTCTTAGGAATACCAATGTGTAGATGACCAAACTTCTCAAAAACATGGTTCACACTCAATGGAGTGTGTGATGCATCCAAAGGAATAATATCACCTTCTAAAGAAAAATATGAAAAGGAATACACACGAGATGAATGATCAACCATCCCAACAGTAACAATATCCCTAGTCTCCAAGTCCCTTATGTACACCCTATCAGGAGTGAATTCAACTATTTTACCTTGACCCCCATGGGCAATTTGATAAATAGAAAGGAGATTTGTGGATAAAGAAGGAACACAAATTACATCATTGAAAGTCCCTTCCACCATGTCAATAGAACCGTTCCCACTTACCTTTATATATGTATTTTTACCCATCAATATATGAGGTGAATTACACGGCTCAAATGAAGAGAACATATCCATAGAAGATGTCATATGATGAGATGCCCCTGAATCAAGAATCTATCTATTAGATTTAGGACTTGTAGAGGCCAAGAGTGCTTGTCCTTTCATTTTGTGTAGCCTAGATGTAGATCCTGTATTCTCTAACTGAGATGATGACGATGGAGTTGTCAATTGATATTTTGAAGAAGAAGAAGAAACTGATGAGGGCAACTGAATGTTATTCTTTTGAAGAAGGTGTGTGAGCTCATCAATCTTCTTATTGTAACATCTATGATCATCATGTCCTATCCTTTTACAATATGCATATTTGAACTTCTTTTTAGATGATTTCTCTTTAGAAGAGGGAGTAGACTCAGGAGTGTTATGTGAAGGAGAATATTTACCTTTCTCGTTAGACTTGGGAGCCTTATTCCACTTCTTACCTTTGTCACTTGAAGCCTTTATATCCTTTGCAAGAATAGCATGAGATCTAGAAGACTTCAATGTGCCCATGTGTACAAACTTTGCTTGTTCCCTTGTGAGTTGAGCTGCAAATACATCAAGAGAAGGCATTTTGTATGCATTTCCAAGGGCATCCATTGTGGCACAAAATGTAGAAACAAACGTTGAATAATCAAGACCAAGCTTAAAAAGAATAGAAAGAATCAACTGTTCATCCTCTCTAGTGACCCCACAATTAGATAACTGCAATCTTAGAGAATTGAGTTTAGAGAAGAATTCTTGGATATTGTCAAAATATGCTGGATTAAGACTCACTAGTTCATTCTCCAACTTAAATTTCCTCAGTTTATTTGGCTTACCAAAGAGATTCTCTAAAGTAGTCCAAACTTGATTAGGCTGTGTGCAAGATACAACATGATATCTAAGATTTGGAGAAATAGAAAAAAAAAGAAGAGTACCAATAACTTCATCCCTTCTATCAAGCCATTTCCTTCTCTCTTTAGCTCCTATGGGTTCTGGATCTTGACCAAATGTGATCCTTTGCAATGCCAATTATAACAATAATAACTCCATTTGTGATCTCCACTCATGATAGTTATATGGAGTTAGGAGTAAAACTTTTGGAAAATCCATGATAGAATTAGATATTACAAGAGAGGAACAACAATTAACCCTCAAAATACAAGCAATTAACCCCTTTGTCCAAACAAATTTACACTTTTTTTGCAAATTTACAACAATGTATCCCAAACTACTAAATCAACTTCAAACTGAAATTATGAAAATGCAAAAACAAATCTACAAAAAGTGCATGAATAGAACTGTAGTGCTCCTAAATACCTTACTAATGCTGCAAATTTGGAAAAAATCAGAGTTCGAAGGAAAAAGTTATGAGGTTGGAGGAAAAAAATGAAGATTTGGCTTCAACCTAGAAAAAATGGCACATAACTGCAAAATTTTTGCAAAACACCTGCACCACTAAAAATTTGAGATCTCCAACTTTTTGATGATATTTTGTTTGAAAAGATCCGCCTCTATATGAGAAAGTTATGCAAAAATGAAAAAAATGGCTATTTTTGGGTACTTAGGGAGCAAAATTTGAGCATTGGCAGACTAAGTCGGTGCAAAAACTAGGTGCTCAGGGGCTTACGATATGACCACAGGAAAAATATATGCAAAAATAAAAAGCCTCTAGACAATGTTAATAAACCATCGGCCTTATAAATACTTTTCAAAACAAAGTTTTAAACAAGGCTTGGAAATATTAAACCTGTTGATTAGAAAGACAAGCCAACCATAGAATAAAGGCACCTATGGAGATATTGAATGACAACGGATTGATGTGACCATTGTCAAATCTCAGTCGGCGGTCACATATAACTTAAACCGATAGTTTAAAAAACATTTGAAATATATAAACTATGCTAATTATTTAATATTGCTGACAATACATACAACGATATGACTGGAAATAAAAGTTGGCCAAAAGAAAGGTAATTCACAGTTTTAAAACACAAATATTTATATATTAAAACTACTACCAAAGATGATGTGATAGGTACCTTTTAAAAAGACAATGACCAACCGCTATTTGATGCCGACAATTTGTCGATGAGATGTGATTTGACAGTCGATGACTAGATAGGTACGACATGGCAAGGTAAGGTCGACTCCTTACAAAAAAATGATGGCGGATAAATAAAACTTGCAGAGTGATTTGGAATCCGTACTTCTTTCCGATTTGGTTGTAGTTGGATCTACACCGTGCGATGTGATTGGTTTTGGTTGGAGGGATGCTAATAAATAAATTCCATGGATAAAAGAATGATTTGATGACCAACGAAAATTTGACCCGACCAACAAATTGACAGTAGGCAGACACTACGACAGGTACGACCTGTTTGCAAATAAATGCCGAAAAAGTATATCTGCCACAAATAAAACCCTCGAAATATTTAAAAAATATTTTCCCAATTACAATAAAAATTTTCCCCGATTTTTTTTAACAATACCACATAAATATTTTTTGTGAAAATAATGTTGACCTGGGGGGCCGTTAGCCTGCTCGGGCAAATTTATTTTTTTCCTCAAAAACAACTTTACTCAAATATGGTCAAATTTTATATCAAAATTCGTCTCTTGGGCCACCTAATCTCACCGGTGAGGTCCTTGAAACCCCAACCTGCACCCAACAAAAATATTCAATCCAACACGAAACCCTCAGATCTGGGAAGCAATCTGCAACACTTGGAACTCTGATACCATGTGGGAGTTAATGTTGACTCCTGAACACCCGTTGCTAGGCCAAAATATCTTCCACAAGAGAGAGAATGGAAAGAAAGCTTGCTTCAACAATGCAAAATTGAATATTGGTTGAATATACTTGAATGCAAATGTACATGAGATGCCTTGCTTATAAAGGCAAGGTAGAGAGATATGATTAGACAAGATCATGACATGTGTCTTAATCCTATAACATGAGACAACTAACGAACTAACTACCTAGGAATCAAACAATACTAGCTAGATAAGATAAGTTCTAGAAAATCTAACTAAGACTTCTAAAAAGAATCTTATATCCTAAGTAAACTTAACATGTGAATATGTCCCCTAATTACCCAATGAATGAATTAGCTAGGTACAAGACATTTATTCACACCAACAACAGCAAAGCTCAGAATAGGCTATTGTGATGAGGTTACTAAACCAAGCTCTTTGTTGAAGGGTAGGGCCATCTTACCAGTTAGGTAGATGTGCAGGGGACAACAGTAAGTCCAAGGTTGATGGAAAAGCGCTTGAGTGATGCTTCTCCTCTTCAGTTGGTGGCCAAGATTTGAGGGGGAATTCACATACTATTGTACTTTATAGTTGTTGTAAGCTTGTTTAAACTATGTATGTAAATTGTATCCATCTCTATTGAAATTGGAAATATGAAATGTCATGGAAATTATGTATCATTATTTGAATCAATAAAAGGAATTCTTTTGTATGCAATGAGAAAGTTTGAAATGTGCATTTATTATTCAAAAGAAAATAAATTTTTTATTGCTCTTAAAGGTTAGATGCATAAACTATTCACTTGTGGGTAAAACATAGAAAAAATTATGGTGTAGAACAATGGACATGTTACATTAAATATAAGCTAAATAACTTGCAACTACTTATGGATGCAAAAAAACCCGTTCCAATTGTTATAGCACATGTATGCAAAATGCAAAAGTATAAAGTAGCCAAATGAACCAGCTATATTGTAGACAAGTAGTATTTGGAATTAATACCTTTCTTTTGTTTGAATCTTTTGTGTATTTAATTCACAAGAGGATAAGTTCTTTGATTCAATGCTTTGTAGTTGACTAAAACAAAGAAAAGCAAGATTGTAAATTACAAAGTTAATCAAAGTGCAATATTTGTTTCTATTCATTTAGCATCATTGACATGTTTCATTGTTTCCTAATGTGTTCTTGTGGACTAGGAAGGTCTTGGTCATTGAGTTGCACGTGCTTGGAGCATCTGCAAAAGGAGAACATTCATAGTTACAAAAGGAAACAAGACTATTAGTCAATTAAAATGTTTGTGAGAATTTTGTGCAGGCAAGTAGTTTGTTGATATTTTCTAGACACTTTACTATTTTTTGTTCCATGTGCTTTTGAAGATACTGAACTAGATGATATGGCTTGACTAGTATTCATATTTTGAAGTCACCTGCAAAATAATGTTTATGTTAGATTTTTTCATATGAATTTATAGTCTTGAACATAGCATAAATGATGATCTGCAATAGTATCACTGAGTAGAGCAATGATATAAGTAGAAAATTACACATTGTGTCAAGGAATATTGCTATTAATGTATACCTCTTGTAAAATGCATACCATGCCTAGACAATGTTGTCAATGTGAGTTAGAAGAATGTCATGATCACTCCAATATGCTTCTAGTCTTTGAATTGTCATGTGTGCATTATTGTTTGTCCAAATGGGATTAATAATGGTATTTGACAAATGCTCTATTTGTTCAAGTAACACGTGCAAGTTGTGTATTTGCATGTGCTCTTTAAACATTTCTATAGTTTTTGAGTGTGTGGATATGTCAATGTTGAAGTCACTTGCAATATAGATAAGGCCTTGACTAGAAACAATTGCCATTGCCTCATTGATAATTGTTATGATATTTGTTAAGTGTTGTTGGTTTGGCCTAAATATTACAAATGAAAAGTGTTCAACCATTAAGTATGAATGAGAGCAATATTGCTTCAACAATTTCAAGTTTTAAAGGTATTGCGTTCAACACATGCATCTTTTTTCTAACACAAGTCATTATGCCATGAACATGGTATGTTGCAAAGCAATTGTAGTTTGGTAATAGATCATCTATCATCAATGTTTTCAAGTGGGTTTCTTGTAGACATAATTTTTGACGACATTAAGTCTTTGTCATGTAATATGTCTTCTTTATGGGGTTGGGAATGACAAGTATTTAATGTAGATATGGTAATACATGATGTGTGTTCTTTACAATGAATGTCATTTTGAAGAGTCCAACTAGCAGTTGTTTCAATTCGTGCTATTTCTTGTATGATTGTTGGATTTCCCTTAAAGTTCTTTGGTATTAAAGGGTTTAACAAAAATAGTGTTTCAATGCTTGATGTTCGAGAAAGAGTTGTGTATGTTAACACATGTTGGTGCACACTGAAAGGGTCGAATCCAAGACCATGCATAGTGAACCCTTGTGTTGTATGTATTGTTCAAGCGCATGCTAATTGCAATGAAAATTGTTTTCTAATAGTACTCTTTTGTGTAGCACTTATTTTTTGGAGTGGTCTTGCAAGTCGAAGAATTGGTACCCATCCATTATCAACATATGTTCAGTTAAAATGTGTTAATTTTGCAACCTGAGATTTTCCAATATGACGATCATTGAATTCAACCTAAATGATATCTATGTCAGTAGTTTGTGCATATGCTTTGAATATTTTGTCTGAACCATTAACAAGACCATCCTGTATATCATAGTTTCCATAGATCTTGACCAATATGCCTTTTTTAAACATTATGTGATTTTCTAGAGCTACAGTATGTGTGCAATTGTTTTATGTCAACAGAGTTGTCATGTTCATCAATTGCATGGATTGTAATTAGTTGTCTAGGTAGAGTAGATAATATCTTTTGGTTGTGTTATTATCCTTTTTTTGTAAAAAAGAAATGGGAATGTTGGGTGTGTAGGTGGAGATCGTAAGCATTTGTTATTCATGTATGCTATGCCATTCTCTATTTGAGAACCTGTACATATTTTGTTAAGGATAGCGATAAAGATTTAATCTTTTTGCCTCATTGTTGTTTGTAAATTGTAGCATTTGATGTTTTGTTGCCAAAAATCATATGATATTAGGTTAGTATCCATTGGTGGAGTATGAAACATTGGACAATCATGTATAGGTTTTGCTTGGTAGAAGTCACCACAAAAATTACGTCTAGACAACCAAAATGTTTAATAGGTGTTTGCATTATTTCACACAACCTTTTGTCTATGCAAAGTAGTAGTCTTGCTCCAACTAGCGAAATTTCATCTATGTCGACAATACACAATTGTTGATATTGTTTTGTCAATGCATCTAATCTTTCTAAGCTCAAGGGAATAAAAGTAGATCTCTTAAATGGCATTAGTGCAAAGTGCAAGGTTGTGCCTCCTATATTACAAGCTGATTTTCTTGTGTATGCAAGTAACAAGCCCTTTATCTTGTTCGGGTCACTATTAATTGATTTATTGTATGTATGAAGAAGGCCTTGATATATTTCTTTTGTAGTGAAGATTTTTCCTGTGCCAACACCTCCTATTAAGAACAAATGCAATGGTTGGAGGTTTTTTTGATGTGTTTTCATTAGTATGTCCTTCACTATGGCTTGTTGCTCTTTGTTCAACATTCTGCGAACATTGTAATGTTTTTTGTTGTCAAGTGTGGATGTGTAGCTATGCCAAATGGTCTTTGTGTTTTTTTGTGTACACATTATGTTTTAGTGTCTCTAAATTTGGTTGCAAGTTATATTCTTCATTGTCTCTATTATTTAGTTTTTGCATATTGTTTTCATCCTTATAATTGTCATTATCAATGTTTGCATCAATCATAACATCGTCAATATCACCCCACAATTCATTTACATTGTACACATACTTTTCTTCATTAAGTTGTACTATTTTTGATTGCTAGCAAAAGCATGTTACCATGTTGTGTTCATAGTTCAATGTGTTTTCGTCAATGGAAAAAGGAACATATAGAAAAAAAATCTCTTTGTAGTAGTTCTCCATGTCAACATGTTTATTGTACTTGATAAACGTGATAATTTGTAGTCTAGTTTGTCATGTTAATTTTCCTTTTGCTATTGTGTATTCTACGAAAAATTATGCTACACAAATATTGGCCCATGGTTTAGGGCATGCAATGTAATGGTCAATCAAGGTTTTGCAAGGGACATTTTGTGACTCATCTAGTTCATTGTTCAAAAGTTTTGAAGCCTTTAAAATAAATGTGTGATTGTTAGCAACAAAAAGTATCTATGAATCTACATTTTCATGAACTATAGTTGAGCGGAAGTGAAAACACAATGTGTATAGCTTGTTGAGTAAACATTTGGTGTAAGTTGAGCAAGGTGTTGCCAAGCTTTGTTATCATATTTATGACATCAATGCTATGTTGTATGTGGTTTGTGTGTATCTTATTACTTGCATTTGTCATTGAGTTATTAGCTTTGGTCATGTAAGAGCTACAATACATTGTTGCAACATATGCATTGAGAACAAGTTGTGCATCTGTATTTGTTTGCCATGGATGTGGAATATGGGTTGCAAATGAATTATTCCATATGTGAGTTGGCCTTCTTTTTAAGAACAATGTTGGCCTAAGCAATGTAAATCGTATGGCTAGTATGTATTCATTTTCACTCATGTTTATGTTCACTAAGAAATCTCCAAAGGATACAGAAGAATCATAACTTGATGTTTCCAAAGTGGATATGAGTTTCTCAAAAATATGCATATTGTCCTTTTTTTTGTCAATGCATGGTTCAAGTATTGTTGTTGCTCTCATAGGCGGTTGTGGGAAACCAAAGTGATACTTTTTTCATTTTGTCTTTGTACATTGTTTGGTGTGATGATGTATATGTAATCTAGCTATTCGATCACCTAAAGTTTTTGTATTGCAAATTATATATTTGTCTACAAATTGTTCAATGCTATCATTGTTATCTTTTCCATAGCTTGGTGCATCTTTAACCCATAGCATAAAATGATCATGTTCATTCCCTCAATTTTGAAATTTTGTAACTGAAAAGTAGTCCAATACCTTTCCAAAGAATGTTTCATCTGAACATTGTAATTTTTTCATTACATTCATTTTATGTTTGTAATAGTGGGTACAAGTGACTAGATCCCTTTTTATCAAAGAGAAAATGTCAATGTTGGAAGGTGAATTAGGTTGCCTTTGGTTCGACTTTGTGTAATGTGAGATGTACAGTTCTTCCAATTTTTTTGTTAATGAGGCCCAATTTTGCTCTGCACTAGTGAATGTGACAAAAAAAGGTCAGTGGTCCTAATTGTCGTATCATTGTGAAAACATTCTTCTTGACATATTGCAAATACTTTGGTGAATTTCTTATCTTTCTTAAATCTATATATCCAATATCTGATTGCAAATTTTTTTCAAGGTTTGGTTTGTACTTGACATCTTTTTCTACTAGTGTTCTATCCTTTAGTTTTCCCTTGTAGATTCTTATCCATAGTAGGAAAAACTTGGCCAAATAGTATTTTAATAGTTTTGAAAAATAAGTTAGTGGTATGATAGGCAAATGCTCTATTTGAATTTTGTAATTCTAATTGGGCGATTTTTTATATGAAATTCTTTTTGCAACTTCCTTGTCACGTGGTTCCCCAAACAAAGTGTTGGGAAGTTCATCTCTTCTGCATATTTATCTTGAAACATTCCTAGAGGCTATTTTCCTTCTGCTAGTGCAATTTGTATTATTGTATAGTTCTTTACTTAGTAAATCAATGTATCAAGGTGTTTGTTTCAATGTCCATTGCATTGCCAATCTCATTGTCCTTATCACTTGATGAAGAGTCAATACTAGGCACTTGTTCTTGTAAAGGGTACAAATGGTCGAGCCAATTTTTGTTCAATTTTACATTTTGCATTTTGTATAGTGTTGTTTTGCACAACTCATTGAGAGCATTCATAATAGTGTTCGATCACACTCTTCCTTTCTTATATGCATTTGAGTATTGCAAACGTCTCTTTAATGTAACAACAACTGTCCATGTTTCATTAAATTATCATGGCAATATTGTTTGTATGATGTTAATGTTTGTTGGCACATTGATAATAGTTCCATATAGTCCAATTTGAGATCTCTTGTGTCTTTGTAATGTCCTTCGCTTGATGTTTAAATATGAAGGAATTTTCTAATCTTTTCATTCTCGAAGATTAGAAATAAATCAAAATATATGAGAATAAGAGAATAATTAAATTGAGGCTAAAAAAGCTATAGTTCGTTAAGTTTATTTAATTATTCATTTTGAATGAGGCGGGGCCACTTTAAGTGATGACTTCTTTCACTAGGCATTTCATCTTGGTGATTAATAAATCAAAATATGCATGTCTTTATTCTCAAATAAGGGCGATGTCTTGAAAATGGACAAGACCGTTGATTTTTTGAAAATGAATAAGACCATTGATTTTTTGAAAATGGAAATAGGATCTTCATTGGGGGATCGATTGCTTTTTGGAAGACAAGTTTGGCAACTTAGAAATGATAAAAGGATCAAATTGGAGGAAAGTTGGATTCATAAAATTACTTTGATTTTGATCTTCTATCGAGCTATGCTGGAGAAGTTTAACAAGACGAAAACCCTGTGTTAGATGGGACAAAAACCGTGTGCTGGATGGGACGAAAACCCCAGGCCAAGTATTGATTACACTAGACCGACTGTAATTAATGCACTAGAATAAAACGTGCAGATTGGTGGTGATAAAGGCGAGTGGAAGTTTCTTGAGTCAAATTTTGGGAGGATGTGCTACTGGGTGGTTGAATCGGGCACTGGCTATCCAGCCCCAGGAATGCACCAGGGCATGGATGGCTCCCCATCATGCATCATCCTTGGCTGCATTTAATTAAACGTCTGCTGTTGTCAGTGTCTGCAAGCATAGTAAATCCGTGCGCAGCTCTGACATTTATTAATTTTCAAGCACAAAGTACCTACAGCAGTATCGGCAGAAACGAGATTTTAATATTTTTTAATATATATAAACTCTTTAGTATTTTTAATTAAAGATTTTAATGGGTGTATTAATAAAAAAATATTATAGAGTTTATATATATTAAAAAAATAAATTATTAAATAATTTTTAAACAAATAAAATAAATTAATATTTAATAAATATAAATTAATTAATTTTGAAATAAAATAAAATAAAATAATTTTTAAACATATACAAATAATTTTATTATATAAAAAATGTAATGAAATATATATTTTTAATAAATATACTAACTTAAAATTGATATTAGATCATCAAATTTTTTACTTGTATATCCACCATGCAATATAAGTGAACAACAAAATAGAAGTGATGTAATTAGAGGTAATACTCCATTAGAAATTCCATCATTTAAAATTATTGAGCATAGAAAGATAAAAAGGTATAAGTTTATATTATATTTTATATGCATTGCATCTATGGGAGTGAACACAATGCAAAATTGATATAATAGATCTCTCTTACTAGACAGGGAAATTATTTTTAATCCAAGTTAATAGATTTGTATAAAATAGTTTTTATATGTTATTTTTAATATAGGTTTTCCATTATTGCTAATAAGATGCTCAATGTCATGATGTAGGTTGTAGATTTTGGATCTATTAATCAATTTTGCGTTCTAATAAAGGTGAGACACTATGGGGATGAAGCTTGAACAAGTAAAATGGAAGAATTGCTATGCAATCGTATTGTCTTTTAAAGGAATTGTCGTGTTATGATTTTTTTTATTGATATAAGTGGTTTAGGGCCTACGATTTATTGATTTAAAAGTAAAATTGAGAAGAAACCATTTTATTTACACTTCAATAGATTTATTTTTAACAATTCAATACATAACACAAATAAAATATTGATTTAAAATATTAACAATTATTGATGTGCTTTTTTATTATTCTTTTATTATTGATGTATTCTTTTTGTTCTTTTTATATTCTATTTAGACTTGGCTCAATTAATCAATACTTGTAGATTTGAAAAAATATATATTAAATTTTAATATATATTAAAATGTTATCTATAACATATATACAAACACATAATTTATTATATATTAAAGATACTTAATAGTTTCAATTATTTATATTAGTCTATGTTTTAATTAAAGATCAAATATAGATGTAATTTTGAAAATTATATATCTATACCTTTTGATTTATGTTTTAGATCTAAGATGATCAAATTATTGTTTATGCATTTCCTAACATAAAAGCCTTATTTAACCAAAGAAATCATAATTTAAAGAATAAAAAACAATATAATTAATTAATCTTTAAATAAATATTACTAATCAATACATAATCCAAATAAAATGTTTTTAAATAAAAATATATCTCTAATTTTTTTATTTTTAAAATCACTAATTAAAAGTAAAATTGAAGAGAAACCATTTTTTTTACCTTCAATAGACTTTTTTTAACAATTCAATACACTAGCATACATATATAAAATATTAATATATATAAAATATTGATTTGAGTTAGGATTCAATTAGGATTAGGGCTAGGGTTTGTATTAGGGTTAAGGTTAGTGTCACTTTTGAATTAGGGTTATTGTAAAATAATGTTTACAATTAAATTAGGGTTAGGGTTAGTCTTATTATTACATTAGGATTAGTCTTTGTAATACATTAGAGTTGGTCTAATGTTTTCATTATTATTAAAAATTCAATTATAAAATAGTACTTTTTTGTAACAAATATTCCTATCATTAAGCATATCTTTAATGAAATTTCATACCATCAATGTTTAACCCTACATCATAAACCCTAAACAATAGGATATAAACCCAACCCTAAGCCCTAAACTCTAAAAAATAAACCCTAAACCATAAAAACTTTAAAATTATATTAATCTATAAACCATAAACATTCATCCCTCCATCATAAACCGTAAACTATATGCTCTAAACCCTAAAACCTAAAACCTAACATTAATATTTTTTTAACACTAAAACATTTAAAAGTAAATCTAATTCCTAAACCCTCAAGATTGAACCCTCCACCATAAACACTAAATTGTAATTATAAACCTTAAGACCCATTTACCCTAAATAATATTATCTAAACCCTAAAACCTAACATTAATAATTTAACACTTAAATCTTAAAAATTAAATTTAATCTTTGAACCCTCCATCATGCACCCTAAACCCTAAACACTATTCACTAAACCCTAAAACCTAACATTAATAATTTAACACTAAAACCTAAAAAATAAATTTGATCTCTAAACCCATTTGATCTCTAAACCCTCCATCATAAACCCTAAACTCTAAACAGTATTTGCTAAACCCTAAAACTTAACATTAATAATTTAAAACTAAAACCTCAAAATTAAATTTAATCTCTAAACCCTATTCATCATAAACCTTAAACCCTAGGCCCTAAACACTAAACCATAAATAATTTAGAGATAAAGGAGAGTGAGAGGGGGGAGGTAAGTGCCACCCTAAACCATAGGCCCTAAACCCTAAGCAGTAAACCATAAACCCTAAATCCTAGGCCCTAAATCACTTATATCAATAAAAAAAATCATAACACCACTATTTCTTTAAAAGACAATACAATTGCATACAAATTCTTCCATTTTACTTGTTCAAGCTTCATCCCCATAGTGTCTCATCTTTATTAGAACACAAAATTGATTAATAGATCCAAAATCTACAGCCTACATCATGACATTGAGCATCTTATTAGCAATAATGGAAAACCTATATTAACAATAACATATAAAAACTATTTTATACAAATCTATTAACTTGGATTAAAAATAATT
Source organism: Sequoia sempervirens (assembly GCA_007258455.2). Lineage (NCBI taxonomy): Eukaryota > Viridiplantae > Streptophyta > Pinopsida > Cupressales > Cupressaceae > Sequoia > Sequoia sempervirens. Next base: position 47,475 of record VDFB02333568.1, read on the forward strand.
TCCTGTCTAGTAAGAGAGATCTATTATATCAATTTTGCAATGTGTTCACTCCCATGGATGCAATGCATATAAAATATAATATAAACTTATACCTTTTTACCTTTCTATGCTCAATAATTTCAAATGATGGAATTTCTAATAGAGTATTACCTCTAACTACATCACTTCTATTTTGTTGTTCACTTATATTACATGGTGGATACACAAGTGAAAAATTTGATGATCTAATATCAATTTTATGTTAGTATATTTATTAAAAATATATATTTCATTACATTTTTTATATAATAAAATTATTTGTATATGTTTAAAAATTATTTTATTTTATTTTATTTCAAAATTAATTAATTTATATTTATTAAATATTAATTTATTTTATTTGTTTAAAAATTATTTAATAATTTATTTTTTTAATATATATAAACTCTATAATATTTTTTTATTAATACACCCATTAAAATCTTTAATTAAAAATACTAAAGAGTTTATATATATTAAAAAATATTAAAATCTCTTTTCTGCCGAAACTGCTGTAGGTACTTTGTGTTCGAAAATTAAAAAATGTCAGAGCTGCGCACGGATTTACTATGTTTGCTGACAACAGCAAACGTTTAATTAAATGCAGCCAAGGATGATGCATGATCGGGAGGGCACTGTCTATGCAGGAGATAATTTGCACCGATGGCCATGCCCTTCGATGTCCATGCCATACGTACTTGCTGCTGCTGCTAACTGTCAATGATTAAATGCACGTATCATCGTTTTCAGAGCCTAGTTTTGGAAACTGCGTAGTTGTACATTGGTGGCAGACATCCTTCTCCGTGCTGCGTACTCTCACTGCGTATTCAAGATATGTAATTTCTTACAAAAATAATTCACCAAAAAATTCACTGCCAAAAATTCATGGAAGGAAAATTCACCACCATGAAAAATTCACCTCAAGTAAAATTCACCACCATCAATTCACCGCTTTTCTGCGACGGTGAATTGTTGGTGGTGAATTTTCCATGACGATGAATTTTCTCGCGCTGAATTGTTGGTAGTGAATTTTTTGTTCATAAATATAATTTTTATTTTATTTTAAGAAGTTAATTATTTTTGTAAGAAATTACATATCTTGAATTATTGTTGTTCAAATTAAAAATTTAGAAATTAGAAAATATTTTTATCAAAATTTATATTAAAGATATCAACATTTTAATATTCAAATTAAAGTAATAGAAACAATTTTTTTTAGAAGATTTTAATATTTTAATATTAAATATTTAAATATTCTTATTTTCAATTTTTTTATATTAAATATTTAAAGAATTTAACCTAAATAACATCAACAAAATGTTGTGTGTATTTTATTTGACTAATTTACATAATATTAAAAAAAGTGTTATGCATATATTTAATTTAATCAATTTACTAATATGATTAGAAGGTGAGTTTTTATTAAAATTAAATATTAGTTTCTTAACAATATGGACATAATTAAAATATGTATTCAAAATACAGTGAATACAATTTGAAAACATGCATTATTCGTTAAGTATTTTTTTAATATAATATATATATTTATCTTAATATATTTAAAAGTACTATTTTAAAATATATATTGAATATTTTGAATGTATTCAATTATTAAAATATGAAATTTTATAAAATTAAATACATTCAATCATTAAAATTTAAAATTTTATAAAAATTAAACTTATATTTTATTGTATAAAATTTTACATTTGTATTTTTTTAAAATTTAAATATTTACAAGAAATCTTATACAAAAGATATATATTTACAAAAAACTTAATAATATTTTTAATAATATTTTGTATTTATCTTCAAAATATTTACCAAAAAACTTAATATATAATTTTTTTAATAATATTTTAAATTTTATTTTGTATTTATCTTCAAAATATTTAAAATTATTTATTATATATTATATTTATATAATGTCAATTTATTTTTTATATTTTATATAATGTAAATTTAATCTTTAAAATATTATTATTATATTTATTATATATTATTTTTTATATTATAAATTATCAAATAAAAACATTAAAGTTAATAATGAAATTTGAAAACAAAAAAATCATAAGTTATACTTTTTAAATTTTAACTCTTATACAACGAGTCATTGCAGTGAGTGTACGCAGCACGGAGAAGGATGTCTGCCACCAATGTACAACTACGCAGTTTCCAAAACCAGGCTCTGAAAACGATGGTACGTGCATTTAATCATTAATAGTTAGCAGCAGCAGCAAGTACGTATGGCATGGACATCGAAGGGCATGGCCATCGGTGCAAATTATCTCCTGCATAGCCAGTGCCGATGGGGAGCCATCCATGCCCCGGTGCATTCCTGGGGCTGGATAGCCAGTGCCGAGTAAATCTGCAGTACTTGCGTCAGCGGTACCTACTGCTCCTGCAGAGTACCCGCAGGTACGATGTGACTAGCAGAGGCCACGTGGCCTACGGCTGTGACCCCCGCGGGCCCCTTATACTCTTCGTCCGACATTCAAAAGAAATTGCTGGCAGGCACTTCAAAGAATCTGGCGGACTCAATTGTTATCGACAACTTCATAATTAAAAAAATTGGCGTGCTTCTCTCAATCGACATTAGGTGACCATCAATATCCATCGATATGCTTCATTCCATTGGCATCCTCCACCGTGCCTGGTCTTCCATTGGCGGTTATTGACATTCCAATCGACATCAAATCCATAAGTGTTTGGAGTCATCGATGGTCGGGTACATGGTTCGTCGGCTCTATTGAGTCCTTGTTGGCCTCCAAGTGGTATCCATCACATCATCTTTGTCGGCATCGCCATCTGTTGCCTTGTACAATCTGCATCGACTGCATTAGTGGGGTACCAATATCATCATCGTCGTTACGAGTACCTTCCATTGTCATCGGCGTATGCAAGTTCTTTGTCGACGTCAGCATTGATTGACGGGCTGACCATAGGGTACGAGCACTTTCTTCATCGGCTTCGGCTTGTTCCCTGTCAATCGGCTAGTGGTACGCAGGCTTTGAATTGACTTTTGTGAATTCTTAAAAGCTTTGTTATTGAAATTTTGTAAGGGTTTGTAAGACCGACGGTAGAATGGGGTGGGGTGTCCTGTGGGTGGCATGGCCACCGGGGCTGACCCCCACTCCACTCTCTCTACCCGCTCACCACCAATGGTGGTAGTGGGGTGAATAATTTTTTAAAGTTTTTTGAATAAGGGTGGTCTTATGGCCGACCAGGGGCCGAATTTTTGACCCATTTAGTATTAAATTTTGCACGTAGTTAGTGTGTCAAGTTCCTTTTTATAGGTCTTTTTTTCGTTTTTGCATAACTTTTGCTCCATATGGTGAAATTTTGCAAACGAAATATCGTCAGAAAGGTGGAAATCTCAACTTTCTAGTGGTACAGGTGTTTCTTCAAAAAAATTCTATTTGGTTGCATTTATTGCTCGTTGAAGTCTAAAGGTCCAGTTGCACTCCCGTGCTCTTCAGATTTTCTCTGCACTTCAATTTAGTTCCAGAGCATCTCTCAATCAACTATTGCATCATAGATTCCATAGTTGTGCCAATTTGTGAGTTTTCCAGTGTTCCTTGGCATCGAGTCTGTTGTTGCTTTATCATGATTCTGACTCGAGTCAATCAGTGACTCTAATATGGTTTCAGTAGCAAACAAAAGTATCTTTCCTTGCTTGCCGCATTCAAGATTCCAGTGTTACTCCACAGTGTACTTTCAATGCTTCTTCTTGTAGCAGGTTATCTCTTATGGTGGGGGTCATATGATCTCTCTTATGAATAGAGATTGATTGTATTTGTGATGGATATCATTATTGTATTTCATCTCTCTTTTGAGGGGGAGTTTTTCCCATGAAGTTTTCTCCCTTTCCTCGTTTGTGAGAGATTGCATTGCATTTGTACATGGGTACCTAACATGGCCTAGTAGCCAGGACCCACCATTGCATCTTTGTGTCATTTGCATAATAATTTGCTACTCCCTAAGTTGCATTTAAGGGGGGGTGTTGGTGTAATTAAAAGTGTTGTACCTTGTCCTAGGTCATAATTACACTTTAGTTAAGTTTACTTAGGGACCACATAAGAGGTAGTTGGAGAATTTCCACTTTTGGTGGACTTATCATGTTATTACTTTATCACATCCACCTTTTGTGGATGATCCACCATTTGTGGTGATTATCAATTATCACTTTTCCACCTTAGGTGGAGTGATAGGTTTTCATAGTTGTCTCATGTCATAAGATTACAACACTTGTCATAATCTTACGCCCTTCTATGTTCTCACCTTGGCTATATAACCAAGGGGTCTCTCTTATTGTATATAACAATCATCTCATATCATTGACATTGAATACAGTTTATTCTTGTCATATTCATCTCTCTTTTTTGTGCTTTCCATTTGGTCCATAGATCGTGGCATCCATAGCCAATTCTAACATATGCCAATAGTTTGTTAGAAATGATAGGATGAGTCATTGCTAATTTGTACTTGCATGATCACTTGATCATACTTGAATTAAGACCTTGGCGTAGAGAGTTCTACTAGGTTGGGATTCACACTTGATTACTCATTAATACTTATGGCTAGGAATAGCCTATTTGATTGAGTTGTTCAAATTGGTCTTGATTGGAACATATAGAGTTAAAGTAACCTATATAATCAAACTAGTCATTGGTTGATGACTTTATCCTAAGATTAGGATGTAACAAGGTTAAAACTCACCTAGGTGATTAAGCCTAACCACTTGATTTTATGGAATTCTATATGTTTAGAAATGTAGGTGGGATTACCTAATGAGTTAAAATGGCTACTTGGTTAATTGCTTTAAACTCTTGAAATGAAGTCACATTGTTGACAAAATTCTACTTTGAATACATCTTTTATTAAGGGGTTACACTCTTGAAGGGAAGCACCTATTGCTCTGATTATACTTTGATTGAGGTCTGGCTATTCTCTTGATGAGAACCACTTATTAGTATGATATATTACTGATTGGAGTCAATTATTTATGAATAATTAATCTATGAATAGAAGAAGCTTATATAGCTATGCTCTAGATTATAAAGTCATACTTGGAACTAGATTGTCTTTTGTAGTGAATGGCTTGTGTATGCAAAGTTAACTCGTGGACTAGGAAAGCTCTTATATTATACCAAGGATGGGAATATCCATAAGATATCATAGTGTTTTTGGAAAGGGAAAAAAATTATTTATGAGGTTAGGGATTACCTAAGGAAGGAAATTACCTAAGCATAGTATATGAACAATCAAGATCCAAACAAAGCTATAGAAGTGTATGTGAATAGAATGACCTTCAGTCAAAGTATTGAGTGAGAGAACACTTTGGCCAAAGTAATGTAAGTAGCCACTGTTTACACTGTTATTTCACTATGATCCATTTGTATGTATGCTAGTCCTAGATTGTGGGTTTACAAGTTCTAGTCATGTAGGAAACAACACTAAGCTCAAATAGGCTATTGTTACGAGGTTTACCAACCAATATCTTCATCGAAGGGTAGGGCCATTTTGTCATATGTGATAGATGTGCGGGGGAAAACATTTGAGTCTGTGGTTGGTAGAAAAGAGCTTGAGTAATACTTCTCATTAGTTGGTGGTTGAGGTTTGTGGATGTTTGCGCCAATATTGGGGACAACTAGAGTGTTTGCAGCAATGAGTGAGGACATTCAGAATGTATGCGTCGATGCGATGACATCAAGTCAATTTTGTATATCTATTGTCAGATGAAGCTCAGAGGAGATAAGCACGTATTGTATACCCATTTATATGGAAGAATGTAATCATGAATGATATAGTTGAGTTTGTTCAATGTGACATCTATGTTATGGAAAGATTTGTAAGATTACATTGGAATACAATGACAATTTGGAATTAGTGTTAGTTCAATTATGCATGTAATTTACATTAGGGGAAGAAAATATTTTATTACTAAGTCATGGCATCGTGATTTATTCACTTAAGGTGAAAACATTAGAAATTCTACTAAGTAGAACACTAGGGTTGTTACATGGGACCTGTAGCGACCTTTTTAGAATCCATCTCTATATGTTATAAACTCCTAACATTATGCTTGAAAGGTTGTATACTGAGTCGTAAAGCTCATAAAGCTTCACAACACACAAGTTTTTAACAAACCCAAGACATGAGAGAAAGGTTATTGACATGAAGAGATGGAAACAAAGACTTTCATGTTGGGTTAACCAAAAATGTAGAGTAGGGGGATTCATCACCCCTGAGACTCTAGGTCATGAGAGATCCTAAAGGAATGAACTACCCTAAACTACCTTAGGTTTGTTTGACAGGTTGAGAGAGAGGCTAAAAAGGAAGGGCAAACAACACACTATTTATCTTTTGCTAAATATAGGTGTGATCAAAACTGGGTGAGCTGGCCTCAGAGGTTCTAGACTATAGACTAGATAGCTCACTGTCTGAGGACAAAAACATGGGAACCAAACTTGAACATGTCACGTTGGCATCTCAAGGACACACTAGTGTCTAGTATAGACAAACCCCAACAGGTCTGGTAACTATCAAAAAATAAGTGGGCCTACTTACTACTTGACTGTTGATGTTTTATAATTTTATAGAGAAAGTACAACAAGAAGAATACTAAATGCTATTCTAATGCGAAAATGACAAAGAAAGAGAAGGAAAATATAGCACTCCTCCCATGCTTCAATTCTCTAGTTAGCTTCAAGTAGATGAACTTGTGCCTACACACAAAATAAAAAATAAAAAATTGGGCTATGTTTTGAGGTCTTCCATAGTCAAACCCTCGTTTTGGTGTTCCCACCTCCATGGATAACCAAGAAGTTATGAGATAAAGAAAATTGATAAAGAGAATAAAAAATACACTATAGAATAGAGTGTAAAGACAACTTGAATGTTACTCTATAAGACACAATGATGCAAGTAAGATAAAAATAACAATATCACCTCCCTTTTTCTAGCACTCAAGATTAAGAGAGGAAAGTGACACCACATCGAGAAGGTGAAGCTTCGTCAACTTGAAAAAATGGTGGTGTTGCCACAAGAATACATTGTAGAAGCCAAGTAGAGAACTTGTAACAATAAAAAAAAAGAGAGAAAAGAGCAAGAATGAGCTTGAGAGAATGAGAGTGAAAGAATGAGCAAGAAGTTATGAGAATTAGCATGAATGGATGAGAGAATGAGTTTGAATTGCTAAAATGTAGGTAAAAGGTCATTTTTCATTTGTTAAGGGTCAACAAAAGACGTTACCTTCACAACCAACCAAAGATGTAATGGTTCTACAGATTCCAAGGGCAAGAATCCTATCAGGACAACAACATGGCGTGTAGACGTTCGCACAACGTGTGCGTTTGTGACAAAAATTCCTCCACCGACACACAAAGATAAGGCCACGCAGAAGAAATGAGTTGATGATGGTGGGATTTGCATCATTGAGCTTATAAATCCTAAGGTAAGGTTAAATAAATGGGGAATTTTCCTAGGTTGCAAATTCACGCCATTACAATGTTCTTCTTGTAATGTTGCTTATGGTGCATTGTGTATTGCATCCTTAGTGAAGTAACAACATATGTGTGATGTGATCATATAAGTGCATGAGAAAAATGTTGCATTGTCATAATAGAACGTTTGGTTCAATGAATTATGTCCCCAAATCATGTTATCCTTGGGATTACTATGAGAACCTAGATAAGTATTTGGTATTATTTTCCTCTTGCATGAAATGCATGTTTAATTGTTAAAAGAAATTATGCTTATTAGTCAAACGTTATACTAATTTATCTTAGAACCTCAATTGTAATGTTCCCTATGAAAGACATAAATATCACATTGTTTTACAATGTGTTAGTGATGTATGATGTAATTAATGTGTGTCATTGCATGTAATTGCAAATTTTTGGTGGAAGTGGTACTTGGATAAAGCCCTACCGTTATATGGATAGGATTTGTGGATGTCATAGTAAACCTTGCATATGCCTTCTTGCATTATAATGTCATCATGTTGAGATGAAGTGTATGAGTTAGTGTGGTTCTCATTAGGAATGGTTGAGTGAAATTGTTGGATTATGTTTGTATTGTGTTTGAGTGTACTCTTTCTAACACACTTGGATGTGCTACCCCCAAGGTGTTGAGTATCCGTCACTCCCTCAAATGTGTCTAATATTAGTCACTTAGTTCATGTAATCATGTTTTCAAATTTTGATGCTTTATTTTTGTTACTAATGAATTCTTTAAGCATTGATTGTGGATTGGCATTGATTTTTTTTAATTTTCTTATAAACAAACTAGTCACCAAATTTTCCATCTATCCATTTTGTGGCCTTGGTCACACTTGATTTATTGTTTAAATTGCATGCATTTTATAATTTACTGTTGGAATTGATAATTCTCCCTCTTGGGTTGTATTCTATCCTTATGGTGGCTATTCCAAATGTTTGGAATTGTTGATCTTGTTGTATGTTTGTTTTGTATCATGTTCATAACAAACCCCTAATAGAATGTACAAGGGAGCAGATGGCGAAGAGTGTGCTAAGTATTGTTGTTCATGTTTATTAGAATAATAATAATGCTTCAATTCTTGTTTTTAATGAAATGTAAGTAGATGTTGTGTGGTATATTTAAAAATTATTGTGAAATACTTGTTTTCAAATGGTTCCTAGCTTGAGTGACTTTGATGTATGTGAATATCTTTGTGCTTGGAATTGAGTGAAGTGTATTCAAATATTTGTATGAGAGTGTATACAAAATTTTATGTTCTCTGAGTAAGAAGGAATGTGTGGATAATTGTGTTTTCTTTATTCCTGAATATATTTTATAGTAGATGGTTACATGTAATTTAATCCACCAACTGAATGTACTCTTGCTTTTCTTAGCTTTGCTTGTTATGGTATTGTGATAATGTTTCCTAGTACCTTGGAATTAGATGGATGTTTGTTGAGGTGTCTTGGGAATTGCAATCCATGTCATTTGATAGCGTGAAGATGCACAATGAGTCATTTGGATATGAAAGTGTGTTAGTAAGTGTTTAATACATATTATTATTATTATTATCATTATACTATTAGTGTTTACCTTGTTAAGTTTCCAATTAAGATTGACTTGGTGGCATTTGGGAGTTTCTCCTTGGTTGTTTAATGGTGTTCCTAGCTTAAGGCTAGAGGTAAATATAGTTCTAGTTGGAGGAATTGTTTATCTTGTGAAAACTCAGTGGTTGAACTCCATAGTGGTCATGGTCTTCTTTCGATCACAATTTCATGATCTTGTTAGGTTGTTAAACACTTAGGAGGTTCATAGTGAGCATCATGATAGTGAGGATTTGAATTTATGCTATTATTTGTGTTCAATTTATTCAATTGCATAGCCTCATTGTTGGAGGGCTTATACCTTTCAAAGGTAGTTTCCTAGATTCTTGCCTCTATGAAACCTTGTGTTATTCCTAGTTCACTTGGAGGAGCTAGTGTGGTTAGCATAAACTGGAAGATATGCCATAGTTGAAATAAAGAAATGCTCTTGTTGATCATGGAAGAGAGGTAGTATTGCTCTAGCCTTGTGCCAGATAAGGATTGGTAGGCTCATGTGCCTTGACCTTGATTGTGTTAGTAGCTAGATGGAGTTCCTAACTATTGTGACAATCCTTGAGGAGGACCCTACTAGCTTGTGGTGTATTGGACCAAGTATTTGGTTCTTACCATTAGTTTCAAAGGCAACTGATGAAGATAGTGTGGTGATCTCTAAGGTGCTTGGGCACTTATTGATTTGGGTGGAATTGGTTGAAGCATTTTTTGTCCTTCTAGAATTGCATGTTTAATGTTGGTGTCTAGACTTGATAAGAAGTCTAGAGGATTGATCTATAATGTTTTTGGACGATCCAAAGGTGGTGCTAGGGAGCCCACTCAGATTTTTGATAGACGTAACATAAGTTGCACAATAAAGACATAGTATTGTATGAGGTCCAGTAAGGCTGATTTTTTGTGGATAGTGTTGAATGGGAGGATGCAATGGAAATAGATCATTCTCTTCCTCATTTGAGTGCATAGTTTAGGCACATAGGTTTTTAGATGAGATACTTTGTTACATTTCTCTGCATACTATGATACTTGATTTTGCATATATGATACTTGTTTAACATATTGTGGTACTCTAATTAATTTAGTGTATGTCTAATAAGACATCAGGATGATGTCTCTTCCTAGTGGGGAAGGATGCCACATCTCATTTTCTTGTATAAACTTAATTGATAAATAAATTGAACTGATTGAGAATATTGATTGGACATGTTATGATTGTGAATAAATGTGATTTAAATTAGATGTTATTTTAATGTTTGAAATTTAAATCAAAATCGATGGTTAATTTGGATGCATAGAAATGAAATTTAAATAGTTATCATGTTATAATTATGAGCTTAATTTCTATATGCTTCAATTATGGTTTATGGGATAACACTACTATGAAAATTTAAGTGCAAATGAGTGGAAGTACATGTCAAAGACAAGAACATGGTCGAGGTAGAGATGTTTAGCCCTTTGAGATTGATGAATATGATGGAAATATTGCACACACCACTTAGATCCATTTACTTGCATTTCACATCTAGTTTGACCAAGTATGTTTTGTAAGTATATGCTTCATGTTTGTTTGAAAATGAAGACAATTAGTTATCATGGATTTAAATGTGGTTAGTAAAGATAAAAAAATTTGATAAATTAAAAAGACTAACTATCTTTTGTGTGATCAAAATGCTTCTCCATGTTGTGCAATATGTTTGTTTTATTTTCAAAAATTAAATTAAATAATTGAATAAAATAAAGATTCTTTATTTTTTTATTTAATTTGATTGGTGAATCAATTCTATATATAATGATATAAATATAATAAAATAGCATTATCTTATATATATACTTATTAATATAAAAATTTAGTTTTTTTTATTAGATAAGTAGGTGTAATATCACATAATTACACCTAGGGGCAATTCCACATTTTTGCATTTTTTCCTAGCATTTATGACACCTGAGAGCATTAATGACAAAAATCTCATGAGTCAGAATTTCATAATTCTAACTCCATGCGAACTTGTGGCAGACCAATAGAAGCCTAATGACACATTTCCCAAAAATCTAGGCTTTGGACGCCTACATGGTGCACGAATGTCTACGTGGCGCGCTAGAATCTTGGCAATTTTTTGAGTTTGAAACAGGGAATCTAGAATCTTGACTCTCTTGACACGTGTTCTAGTAGTCATATTTCAGATGTAAAAACTCTTTGTCACCCTTGCATGCATCAAAAACCCCTTCCTTTCTCTCATTTGGGGTTGGAATTTATTCATCCAACCTCTCTTACCATTTGCTCCATCTTTGATAGTAGCACTCTCACAAGCAAAGCCATGTCGAACTAAGGTCCTTCTAGCAGCAACAACTCTCAAGAAAGCACTCAACGATGTGTCTGTGTGCTCTGGAGAGGGTCTAGGCATGTGGGTAACACTCTCTCTCACACACTTTCCTTTCCTACTTGTTTATTTACTATATTGTGATGTGGGTTCTACTCTTGAAGCAGGTTTTGCTTTCACCACACACTTTGTTTACTTCATTTGCACTCCTTTCCAACTTGGCTATCCATGGAGGTGGGAACACCAAAATAGGGGTCTGACTAAGGCATACCCCTATATAGCCCCAACCTTTTCCCCTCAATCTTCTATGTGTAGGTTGCAAAGTGCAGCTTGGAGTGAAGACTCGAATATCCAGTGAGAGGTAAGTTTTCTCCAAGTCCCCTTGTGTTTGTTATAGCTTTTGGCTTCTTGTTTGGTTATTTCATTCAATACACCCTAGATATGAGCTTAAAATTGAAACGTGGTTCCATCTGCTTGAGCTCTTGAGCCCTCTATTGCTTAGGACACTAGCGTGCCACATTGGCGTCCTGAAACTGTGCTACTGTCTTTTGGTTGAGAGCTCACTCATCTGAGGCAGAAATCTTGGGGTTTCACTCTCTCTGGATCTGAAGTAAATTTCTCTTAAACATAACTTGGGTATACTTCTCTATATTTTTGTTAACTTGCGTATGCTGAGGTGTATGAGGGTAGTTCGTTCCCTAGTGATGTCTTGAGAATAAAGAGACCTATGTGCAGCGAATCCCTCTTATATCACATTTTGGTGAACCTGACGCGAAGACGTCAGATCTATTTTCACGATGTTCCATGCTTATGATAATCCCTTTTCTAAAGAGTATTCTGATATGTTGGAATATGCTCTAGATGACTTCTTAGAAGCATTTTCCCCTATCTACAAATATTCTAAACAAACTTCCTCTTTGCAAGTTGAGGAGTTGGTAAATGTGGTTGTGGTCTCTGTGGCTCCTCTGAGCCCTAAGAAACCCGTCATTTATGTGACCCTAGCCGAATCATCCTCTAGTGAGAATTATTCTATCTATGGGATTTTGTGTCGTAAAGATTCATCGAACTTATATTCGAGGTTCGTGAAAGCTACAAACTCCACTTCCTATAATTTCGTTGGGCACACATATAATACAAGGAGAAATAAATAGAACTTGGATCAAAAAATTTCTATTCCTACATCAAACCCACTCAAGTTCCTACTTCTTTACCACGTTCTCAACCAATCCTTCCTTTAGCACCTAAACCTACAATAAAAGCATTAGGTGATAGTATGATCTCGTCGAACAACTTTGTGTTACTCTAACTAAGATCTCACTTTGGAACTTGCTTCAGACCACTCCGATTTACTAAGAGATGCTTCAAGAATCTTTACAAAATATTCTCTTGCCTACCTCCGCTAGTCCTACATATGTTAATGCATCGTTGGCTCATATTCAAGCGGATTCGCTGAATATCACGTTCCATCCGCAAGAAATCCCACCTCTGGATGTGCAAAAGCAAGTGGATTCCTTGATTATTATAATTGATGTTAATAATATAGGTATTAGGCATACTCTCATTGACACCGGTTCGGCTCTCAACATTTGTTGTATGGACCTATTACCTAAGATTGAAGTTGTTTCATCTTCTTTATTGGCTTCTTCTTTGTATATTCATGGGTTTGATAACGCTGGTTGCCAAGCTCTAGATACGATAATACTACCTTTGTAGCTAGGTCTCGTTACCTTACCTACGTTGGTTTATGTGGTGCCCAGCCCTTTACCGTACAATCTTCTCTTGGGGAGACCCTGGATCCATGCCATGGGTGCTATGACTTCTACTTTACATCGTTCTTTAAAGTTCATCACAAATAATCGAGTGGTTACGGTTAAAGCAGATCCAGAAGTTGTTCACCTTTGTGATCTAGTGGTTGTTGGTCATGCTTTAGTTGTATCCACTCTCAAGAATTGTATCCCATATTTAACCGTCGATGCTATGGCATGCTCTTCATCGATACCCTCAATGGAAGTTGTTCTTGGATTGAGTGTCGATAAAGATGAACCACCTAAAGTAGAGGACCCTAAGTCTCCCCCATCTTCCTATTCTTCCTCTCGATCGAATGCTTTCCTTGGTGATGATTGGGGATCCTTGGAATTCTCTAAATTGTTTATCGCAGAGTACAAGGCGAGCCCCTCTTGCATAGAATTTCTAGGTACTTCTAATACAAATATGGACGACACTCCCGCTCAAGAAGAGAAGTGTGACCCTATTTAGGAGACCACTCCTTCCTTTGTTGAGGAGAGTAATCCCACTCCTGCAAAGGAGGTTAAAATTTGCGAACATGGTAAAGAAGGTGGGAGCGCTCCCGTAGAGACATTCAACATCCATTGGTGGAATGAAACACTCTACATAGAGCCTCCACCTCCTAAAGTTTTGCAAACTCGTTATAGTTTTGGATATGAACTTTCCTCTCGATAAGACTATGGGTAGAAAGGCCTAGGGTGTATCAAACAAGGAATTCAAGTCCCTATCCAATTTAAGTCACGACAGTGCTATCTGGGTTTGGGATGCTCTATTGAACAGTCTAAGCAAAAACCCTGGTGGAGTGTTAACATGATTTCAACCAAGCCATTGAGCTTGGTTAATCCTAAGTTGATAGAAGAAAGGGAGCAGGCCGAAAATCCCTTTAGATGTCTTCTCTTCAGATGAAGCACTAGAGGAATTCCTAGGTGCCTACTCCCCATTACCTTCTTTCCATCACAAGAGACAATTCTCGTATCACTTGCATAAACAAGTGTACTTTGAAGAATCCATCTTAAGTATTGATGAGGAAGACCCTTTGTCTAATGTCAGTAATGATGTTTAGATATCCCATTGTGAAGATCACAGTTCTCTCCTGAAAGGATATACTATTGAAGTCTCTATGGATCCTTGTGCGAACCCTTTTCCTAGTACCTGCAAAACAACATGAATAAATGAGCTAGACAAGGAATTACAAGCTAAAACAAGGATTCCCCATGAAATCCATTTGCAAACCCAAAATAGGAAAGAAATTGATGAAGAACACAATACAAAAGATAAAACTAGATTTAATCCTAATTAGAGAAGCAAACACTTGATCCCATGGGGGAATTGGTGCCAATTTGATGTGAAAATTGGCCCTTTCCCAATTCCTATGATGAAATCTTGATATGTTGAAGATGATATTGATCCACTTTTGATGAAAGATGAGAACTCCAAGCCAAATCTGCAAAAAGCCTAGCTAAGAATTCAAATGATGTATGAGAATGGCTAAGTATTTTAGCATGGTAACTTTGCAATGTTTGTGGATGATAAAATGAGGAGAGGAGCTCTTCATTTATAGGATTTCAAGATGGATGAATGCCCAAATTTGAGCAATGTGGGACTAACATTCATCCAATGATATGGTGCCACTTGTCAAGCTATGAATGGATGATGGTTGTGCAAGATTTGGGGTTTGTGCCAATAAATGTCAATATTTGAAATTCAAATTTGTTGAAATGACATGTAAGAGGGAAGGGAAAATGCAATAAATGCCACTTGGCTCAAGGCAAATGACATGTAAGAGATTTTAAATGCCTTGTTGGATGTACATGTTGACTTAGAATTTTTGAATTCAAATTGAGAGAATATTCCAAAAGATGCATTTGTGAGGAAAATAGAGATTTAATAAATGAATTAAATCTATTTTCATGTGCAATTTGCATTATCTAGAGGATGTGACATGAGATGAGGTTAAATTAATCAAAGGTTAATTAATTTAACAGGAGATTAGATGATGTGACGTATTTGACTTAGATTTATGGATTTATTTAAATCAAATAAGAGAGGAATATGGTAAGAGGCTAATTAAATAAAGATTTTGATTTATTTAATTAAAATGGATGATGTTAGATTAAATCAAATAAGGTTTTCATTTATTTAATTTAATGGATAGACTTTAGAGATTTAATCAAATAAATTGATTATTTAATTAAATAGGGATAATTAGATCAGATGGATTGATTTAATTAACAGAAGGAATTGACTTAATTAGATAAAATGATTTATTTAATTAAGAGACGAACATTGATGAATTTAATCGGATAGGGGAATTTGATTAAATGGTTAGACCGAGGGATGATTCAGGAAGAAACGATGTTAGTAAGTCAAGATCAAATACACGATGTCAATCAGTATATTTTACGTGTCTACATTTTGCCCCTCTTTGAAGCAATGCACTCGTTGCGTTGGTTCAAAGAATAAACGATCTCGATAGAAGCCAATTTTTTTTGATATTTTAAAAACTTTCCCCACTGCTGCCTGGTGAGAGAATATGCCAATATGATGCCCCCTCGAGAGATCACATGAAATTTTTTAATTTTTTGGGTGATCTTGTGAAAAAAGGTGACCAAGTACCCGACAAGTCCGAAAGGGGTCCGGGAGGCTAAAAACGTGTCTAAACGCAATAAAACGATGAAAAACAAGCCTTGAACGGACAAAAATAGGTTCAGAGGTCCAAAAACCTAGTAGGACAACTACTTAGGGTTAAAAAACCCTAATTTATAGGCTTAAAAGGGGCCCGAGGGGTCACTTTCAAGTCATTTTCACACACCTCCGCTAGCAAACCTTGAGATTCGAGCTCTGACCCTTCGACGATATGGCGCAATGACAACTTCCTCTACACATTTCAGACCGAGTTCGGACCTACCAGTGGCCATCTGGCATCGGGGCACCGCTATGTGACCCTTACCTAAGCTCAGTTTTTTCATTTTTTGCATTTATTACTGCTTAAAAGATGAGCTCGCCTCCAGCAGTGCTATTATAGCACCACTCGACATTTGAAGTGCATCGCTAATTGCCTTTTTGCGCCGCAACGGTGCTATTTAGCGCCGTGGCGGTGCAGTTAGGAGTTTAGAAACTTTGAAACTCAAACTGCAATGCCATCACAAACTACGCCGCTGGGGACGAGTTTGGAGCGCTTGATGAAGAATTTTTCAAAAGTTTTAACGCGGTGATTTTCCTTGATGCAGGATAGACCGAGGGAGCTCTATTCTCGAGATCACTGGTCGTGGGATTTGGCGAGCGTCCTACGGGACCTGAGCGACAGAGACAAGGATCTCCTGGGAGTCGCAGGACTATGGCATATTGAATACGCAGCGCCCGTGCGCACCCACCTCGGGATGCTGTCAGCGCTGGCCAAGAGGTGGCACAGCGAGACATCGTCATTTCATCTTCCCACTAGTGAGGCAACCGTCACCTTGGAGGATGTTTGGTGCATTCTTTGGTTGCCTATTCATGGCTGACGAGTGATTTATGATATGGAGGAGGGTCGCAAGTACTACACCAGAGTCCTCGCCACACGGGGCATTATTTACTGCGAGGGGCAAATCAAGCTGGAGAGATACAGAGTTATAGCACCTCCCTTCCGCTAGACAGTTGTGGCTATCATTTCGGGTTTGGTTGCCCTAGACAGACGAGGGCGGTATTTCAGTCCGGGTTGGGGATACTGTTGGGAGAGGATGGTCTGAGACAGGCCAGTTCGGTTTGCATGGGGACCCATCCTTCTGGCTTCACTTTACAGGGATCGCCACGAGTACGTATACGTGGATGGCAAAGCGCTGGGAGCTGGAGTGACACTTCTTCATGTTTGGGCGTGGGAGCACATTTATGTGCTACGTCCACGGGTCGTTCCAATTTTCATGGGGGCAGAGGATGCCCTAGTGGAACGATACAGAGGGGGTGTGTCATTCACACCCACCGGCGAGCATAGGATCCCCTACTGAAGGCAGGTCCTAGATGAGATGCTTGTTTTTACTTGGTGCCCATACCTTGGTCAGTCTGGATGGGCTGACGATGCTGCTCAACTCTTCTACTATCGCCAGGATCGATACATGCAGGGCCAAGAGCACATGATGATTGAGCGGTACCTGCTAGGGCGCGTGCAGCGTCAGTTTGGAGAGCCACAGGATCGGCCAGATGACGGTTATGTAGCCGTCTTTGCACGCAGTATGACACAGGTGGCATGGGGGCCCGACATTCCTACCGCAGAGGCAGTTGACAGTTTTCAACAGTTGGTAGCCCGCCCATGGGCTTATGATCAGGGCTTGGTGGATCCGGGCACCACACATGCCTACAGAGATTGGTTCAGACCTCCCCTCCGATTGACAATTCCAGGCGAGGATCCAAATATGCACAGGGTCAGAGGCAGAGCGAGAGGACGAGGGCGAGGGCGAGGACCTAGGGTCAAGATTCGACATGACCCACCATTGGTGCCCCTAGTCCCACTAGGTCAGGGAGATGTCCACATGCAGGATCAACAGCAGGATCCGCCAATCCCACCACCACGAGCCGAGGGTGAGGACCAGCCTCACGTACAGCCACGGGTACAGCCGGCAGGGCAGGCAGACGCATGGGATGCCTTGATTGCACAACTACAGGCACAGGTTTAGCGCTGACAGCGGAGAGAGACTAGGTGAGGGCTAAGAGAGAGCAACTCAAAGTAGAGAGGGATCAGGCTGTGCAACAGAGACAGGCTGTAGAGCTACAGGCAGCCACAAAGCTAGGCCGACGACAGTAGATTGAGAGCATGATAGCCTCCTCCTCTCAGGGTATAGTGCGGGTACGATCCTATAGGGATGTCGTTCAAGAGGTAGAGTACTACCGTCGGGCTTATCATGATATAGTGCCTCGAGCATACTGGGTCCCAGAGTATTTAGAGCGGGCCAGCCAGAGACCACCAGAGGGTCACGGTGACAGGGGCGAGGGCAGCATTCACAGAGATCGAGTGTGATCTGGATGATACACACTTTTGCACGTTATAGGCTCATTTTTGATAGCCTGATGGGAATTTTGTAGTGATTGACATATATGTATAGCAATCTGATTTATTATTTTTTTGTACTATGACAGTGATATGATGATATGATGTATATATGAGACTATTTTGATGCGATGCAATTTGTTCTTTTATCTATGCATGTATGATTTATTTCTATATGCTATGGATGCATTTATTTCTAATGATGTTTATGCAATGATTATGACTAACAGATCTATATTATGCTGACCTATGATATGGTGTGCAATGATGTTAACTATATGATGGTTTATTTTATGCCAATGCAATATGTGATATGGGTTTTAATATGTAAAATGATATGATCAATGATGTGTAGAAAATGCTTATATATGAGATGATTTATGGATGAATGTGATATGAATACGATGGTCGTGATATGATGCTAATGAAATGGTGTTATGAGATGCTTAAAATAACAAATGTTTTTATCCTAAATGATGATGTATGTAATGATATGTTAATGCAAGGTGGTATGCCTAATGAATTAAATGCTTATATATCTATTGCTTATGATTATGCAAAATGATTATGAAATATTTTTGTAGATGCTATGTGATGATTTAGATGGTAGATGGTAATATGAAATGTCTATGAAATGCAAATGCAATGTGTATGTTTCCTATATGATATGCTTATGCCATATGCTAATAATTTGTGGATGCAGGATGGATGCATGATGATGGTGATAATTATCAACTGTCATAGTACTTTGTTAGTGCGGTTCGTAAGAAAAGCAAAAGTCATTTCAACAAGACACGAGTTGACATAAATGCAAATGCAGATGATGATGATAATGATTACTTGCCGAGGAATTGGGATTTTCAAAGGGCCAAATTTTCTTATGTTTGATAACACACGTGGTACGATGCATCAAGGTACAGAAAACCAGGATGTTGTTGTACCCAGTGTGATGGACTTTGACTCGACAATCAAATAGAAGTATTCTTTTTCACACCTGACATACGGAAACCTTGCTAGGATGCACTTCAGAAGTTTCAAGCACCTAGGACCAAAACATAGGAAGGTAAACCTATCCATGCAATAGTCAACAAGTTTCCCTAGACCTCTTCCTCACATACCCAACAAAGCAAGTATTCGCCAAGGTTATATTACAAGAACGTCCAACAAGCACAACAAACAAAAGATAATGATCGTTGTCCCATTCCTATTTCTCTAAATCCTCTATTTTGGGATATCATCGAGACGTCCTTGGAATGAGCGCAAATAAGACAAGTCAAAAGATAAAGACTAAGTAAACAAACAAACTGATGCTCTTCAATACTGCTAACAAAAAAAGGATGTGTTTTCTAAGATGATAACCGAAACTTATTGCCAAAACATAATGCCCATTGTAGGAAGGATTCAGCTTAGGACATGTTAGTGGATGGCGGCACGTCATTTCGTTTATAAGGGATGATTGATATGGGACCATTTCAGATGATGTGATACAAAGAGATAACCAACTTGCTTATGCACTGACTTAGACTTAAGACTTGACATTTTGAGTTCAACTTTTAAGCTGCTAGACTTGTTTTCGATTGTCCTGCCAAAGATTGAGGATGGCGATCAGTATATTATGAGTGGTGTTATTGCAGGTGTAAGCGAGATGAGACGGATGGAGTTTTTCAAATATTTGGATGTTTTTTTTATGTTTTTGTAATGTTTTGAGGCTATTTTTTTGGTGTTTTCCAAGATTTTGCAAATGTTTTTATTTTTGAATTTTCAAATGTTTTTGGGATTTTCTGAGATTTTGACCAAGAGACTAACCTAAAGACCTATCCTAGGGGTCTCGAGGGCTAGTCGACAGACTAGCCTTGCCTACGTTATACACGTAGAGACCACGTAGTTCAACTGACTTGACCGATTTACAGATGGAGATGATGAGATGTCAGTTTATTATGATGGAATCCTATAGGACTGACCTAAATGTCTCGGGGGATGATCAAGGATCAACCTTGCCTACGTTCAAGCTCAAAGATGACGTAGTTCGATAAGACGACTCTATTTTTTAATTTTTGATTGACTTTTTAACCTATTTTTGGATTTTGATATGATTTGGATGTTTTTGGATTTTCTAATTTTTTGATTTTAAGAATATACACGAATCCGATCCGATGAGAACGTGCCCCTAGCGTGATGCAATAGACTACTCCGATAAAGGTAGGACAAACTGACCTTGAGGATGGGCCGAGTAGTACTAGGAGGGATCACGATACGAAAACAAGACCAAGCTATGGTGCAGATGTGAGTGGATGAGTGATGGATGGAGACTTGAATGCGATGGATAATGGAAGCGAAATGGAGGGATGATGATGCAGATCAGGCCATAAAGAATCTGGTGGATGGAAAGTACTTATTTACACAAGGCGCCTGTTTGCCAGGTTTTCACCAAGGTACTTGCCCAAAGTGCCACCAAAGTGGTTTTCACTAGAGGATGATTTTTTTATCCTTTTTCTATTTTTTTTTGGATTTTTTACTTTTTTGATTTTTCTTTTGTCACCAAATTCCTGTTTGCTAGGTTTTACCAAGGTAACCATTTTTTCAAGAACTTTTATTTTTTAATTTTTTGGGTTCTATGCCTTGAAGATTAGGCATAACTTTTTTTGAGATGGGATTTATTCATGGGCTCTTACGGAGTTCCCCTTCCGGTGTTGATAGCGATATGCCCACGATTTATAACTTGCTATTATGAAAATGGTCCCAACCAATTAGGTTCAAACTTGCCTTTGGTGCTGGGATTAGGGACATTCTTCGATTTTCTTTTAAGACTGGTTCTCGACTTGGAAAGTCTTGCTTGATTTTTTGTAGCTTCGTTTGAGTCTATTACGATAGACTTGCAAGTGATTCAAAGCATCCATTAAGTCTCTCATCTAGTAGCTCGAGCTCATTTAATCTTAACACTGATAGTCCTCATCGGTGATGAGGTTTCAATGATAATCGAGGGATGGGAGCTCGATCTCAATAGAAGTGCGACTTGATCCATAGACCAGAGAGGTGGAGCGAGTGGGTGTCGCGAATCTTTGGTTCGATAAGCTTAGAGGCGAGGATTAGCAAGTGCAAGTCGACTGCATCATTGACTATTTTCTTAAGGATTTTGAGGATGGTTTTATTAGTAGCTTTGCTTAGCCATTGCCTTGGGAATGTATGGGGTGGAAGCGATGCTAGATTTTGAATTTCTCGCACAAGTCGCGAACCTCCTGGTTCTTGAATGGTGTCCCATTATCTGAGATAATGGCTTGTGGGACACCGTAACGACAGATGAGATAGTTCAAAATAAATTGTGAGATCTGCTTTCCAGTGATATACGTCATGGGTATGGCTTCCACCCACTTTGTGAAGTACTCAGTTGTAGTTATGATGAACTTATGGCCATTGGATGAGGTGGGTGTGATTTTGCCAATGAGATCGAGTCCCCACTGCGAAAAGGGCCATGGTGTGATGATCGAGTGAAGCTCTTGAGCTGGAGCATGGATGAGGGCCCCATGCTGTTGACATTATAAACACCTTTTAGCATGATCATGCACTTTTCTTTCCATTGTGGGACAATAATACCCCATCCTCAGCAGTTTCTTGGTGATGGTCATTCCACTCGAGTGTGAGCCGCATATATCGTTATGACCTCGGTTAGAGCGGTTAATGCCTCCTTAGCATTTAAACAGCGTAGCAAGGTACCTTCTATGCTTCTACGGTATAAGGTATCACCTAGGATGACAAATCTGGATGCCTTTTTGATAAAGTTTCATTTTAGGTTTGATGGGAGGTCACCAGGTATGACTTCTATGCGAAGGTATGTGTAGATGTCATGGTACCAAGGATCACTAGGACCAACGATTTCACACGCATATTCTGATTCTGATACCTCGAATGTGGGAACAAGAAGCTGCTCAATCAGAAATTCATATTTCAGCATGTTATGAGGGATGTCTAATAAGGACCCAATTGTGGCCATGGCGTTTGCTGCTCGGTTATTGGTTCTTGGAATCTGCTCAAATGTTATGTGAATGAAAGATTCTTTAAGAGTCTCCACCAATTTCTTTTATGGAGTGAGCTTATCATCCTTAGTCTGATATTCATTATTGACCTGATTTATGATCAACTGAGAGTCTCCATACACCTTGAGAGCTATGATGTTCCATTGCACTGCTATTTTGAGGCCTATAGTCAAAGCCTCATATTCCGCTATGTTGTTGGTGCAAGGAAATGCCAATTTGTATGACTTCGGTATGCAATCCCCTTGTGGGGTGATGAAGAAGATGCCAGCTCCTGATCCATGTTGTGTGTATGGACCATCAAAGTATAGTTTCCAGTGGTCAGCTACATTGAGGTTAAAGATGGATTCATCTGGGAATTCTGAGACAAGAGGGTTCTTAGAATAAATGGGTGCTTCTGCTAGTTGATCTGCAATAACTTGTCCCTTAATGGCTTTCCGCTCTACATACTCGATGTCATACTCTGATAATATCATTACCCATTTTTCCATTCTGCCTGTGAGCATTGCCTTTGAAAGGAGATACTTGAGGGGATCAATTTTCGCAATGAGCTTTATCTTGTGTGCCAACATAATGTCTGAATTTTTGGGATGCAAACACTACTGCGAGGCAAGCTTTCTTGATGAATGAGTAATTTAGCTCGTGACCGACCATTGTCCTGCTGATATAGTAGATGGCCCTCTCCGTTTTGTTTTCATCATGCTGAGCTAGGAGAGCTCCAAGGGCTGCTGCTGTTGCTGACACATATAAGATCAATGGCTTTCTTGTGATAGGTGGCATTAAAACTGGAAGTGTCAATAGATATTCCTTGATTTTTTTAAATGCCTCTTCACATTTTGTATCCCATTTGTACGCTACCCCCTTGTGGAGTAGGTGAGAGTATGGGTTCTGCTTGTCTGCCAGTTGCACTATGAATCGTCAAATGGATTGAAGTCGGCCTTGGAGGCCTCTCAATTGTTTTAATGTCTTTGGTGTTTCCATCTCAAGGATTGCTTTCACTTTTTTTGGATCCACCTCAATACCCCTCATGGAGACTATGTATCCTAACAATTTACCTGATTGTATGCCGAAGACGCAATTCTTGGGATTTAGTCTAACTTTGTATTCCTCCAGTATGTCAAAGATAGCACTTAGGGTTGCTATATGATCTTGTCTCTTTCTTGACTTAGCTAGAATTTCGTCAACATAGTCTTCAACTGTTTTATGAATCATGTCGTGGAATATTAATGTCATGGCCCTTTGATAGGTTGCTCCTACATTCTTTAGGCCGAATGGCATCATATTCCAACAGTATGTCCCTCATGGACAATTGAAAGTTGTCTTGTGTTGATCCTCTTTTGCTATCATAATTTGGTTGTATCCTGAAAATTCGTCCATTAGTGATAGCATCTCATGCCCTGCTGTCATGTCTACTATCATGTCGATGTTGGGAAGTGGGAAATCATCCTTTGGACATGCTTTGTTCAAATCCCTGAAGTCCGTACAGATTCTGATAGCTTCGTCAGGCTTTAAAACAGGTACCAAGTTTGATACCCATTCTGGATAATCAATTGGTCGAATAAATCCTACATCTAACAACTTTTTGAGTCCATTTTGACCAACAAAGCGATTTGAGGATGCATTTTCTGAAGCTTTTGTTTGACCGGCTTTGCTTCTGGATACACTGCTAAATGATGAACCACAGTTTCTGGATTGAGCCCTGACATGTTAGCATAACTCCATGCGAAGTTTATTTGTCTGTCCCTTGGGAATGCTGCTAGGAGTTCTTGCTCTTCTAAAAATAGTGATTCAGCATAGAATGTGATATGCGGGGTCTCCTCTATTCCTAGGTTGACTGGATTGCATTTTTCAGCCAAGACTGCTGACTTCTCGTGATGAATAGCTCTTAGGAGAAGATTGAATCCTTCATCCTCGGGCGCCTTAGAGAGGTTTTCACCATTGGATACGTCCTTTCTTTTTACTATTTTCTTGTTAGAGAGTGCCACAGTGTGGTTTTCACTCAAGGACTTGGATATGATTCTTAGTTTCTCACTTTTGTGACTGAAGGATTCAATCATTTCCTCGTAATAGGCCTGTGTGTCCAACTCCATTATAAACCCTGCCTTGTGATCTCCATCTGGAATGTTATCCCTCAATCCCATGAATTCTAAGAGCACCTCATCATTTTTGAATGTGTCGAGAACTGGTGGTCCTCGTTAGTCATAGTCGATCAGTTGGGGGTAGACTAGGCGGATCTCATGATTTTGATGATCGGTTTCGAAGGATAAGGTACTAATCATGCAAAGGGTAGTGTCCTCAAATAAACTAGGTAGATTGGACATGGGGTCCTTTTCATCGCTACTAATATAGGGCTCAGTGATAAAATTATGCGTGTCTCTACCTGTGACTATTGGTGAGTGTACTTGTACTAGTACTGGCTAAGGAGAAATATTAACCGTTCTAATCGGAGGACCTCAGCCACATATGGTTATGCTTGGAGGGGTACGTCCAAGACCAAGATTTTTTATGGGTCACGTCTTTGGCATGATAGGTATTATGAGCCCATTGTCATTTTGTCTCAGTCTTTGATTTTTGTTGTAGCCCATTGCAAGCATCATTTGTAGGCCCTTGCTTGTCTCATCCATTGGTAAATTAGCTGTCGGTCTTTCATCTTGATACAACATGTGAGATGGATCTACTTCAATAACCCCTCATGACCAAAGGTCTCCCATCTTGTGAATTTAGGATAGTTTTCGGATACATTTGTGATGTGGGAAGCTTATTTTCTGAGTGAAGCGTCCCCGTGATCTTGGAGATTGTGGTAACTCTCCTACCACAAAATCATTGTTAGGGAGCTTGTAACTTCCACAACCTTCATCCTCGATGATGAGCTTGATGTCAGAGATGGTGGGAATGGTGGGAATGGTGGTGTCTCTATCACAGAAGTGGACGCGAGTGCGTGGGGTCAATATATGAATTGTGGATGGGCCTTCATCATTCTTTTGGCACTTAGGGGATTTTTGTAATACTTGGCTTCAAGATTTTTGAAATATAGAAGAAAGGGTTTGGATCTCCATGGATGGTAACCTCTTGTCCATTATGTGTAAATTTCACACATTGGTGGAAGGTTGATGCTATGGCTTTCATCGCATGGATCCATGGGCGTCCCAGGAGGATATTATATGGCAATTCAAGGTCTAAGACCTGACAGGTGGTTTCCATGAGCGTTGGCCCTACTTGAATAGGGAGTTTAATTATGCCCTGAGACACTCTTTCTTGGTCATCATATGCTCTTATCATGATGCCCTTACCTTTGTCGATGGAATCTTCTGATATTTTCAACTGCTTGATGAGGCTGAGAGAACAGATGTTCAAACCTGCACCTCCATCCACCAAGACCCTTTTGATTTTTCTCTTGTTTACAATGGCTTCCAAGTGAAGTGCATGATTGTGAGATGGTTGGGCGGGGAAATCTTGGTCAGATAATGTAAGGAGATTAGGCGTTATGATATTTCTGACCATAGCTTGGAATTGATCCCCATCGAAATCTACGGGGACAGTGGATGAGGCTAATGCTTCCTTGAGAATCTTTTTATGCGCTGATGAGATTTTTAAAAACTCCATGATGGAGATATGTGCTGGTGTTCTCTTGAGTTGTTCTACAACATTGTAGCTGTGCGGTACGACTCTAGATGAAGGGGTTCTATTAGGTTGGGATGATCCTGCAATGGTGACTTTGCTGCCTCTTGTGGTGACTCCACAATCTTCGGCATGGGCGCCCTTAATGGTGATGACTATGCAGTCTTCATTTAGGGAGGCAACGACTGTTTCATATACATGATTTACACTGCCCTTCCCTTTATCATTTTTATTCCCTTTGTTGCCATGATTCGACATCAGATTCGTGTAGATTTTAAGATCCTGATTTCTGGTAGGTTGTTCCACATTTATGATTTTCTTGTCAATGAGATCTTGGATGATATTTTTGAGTCTCATGCAATTATTTGTGGTATGACTTTTGATTTTATGAAATTCGCAAAGTTGATTCTCGTTGTACCAAGGAGGTTTGACATCAGGTTCTTGGTAGTTCTCGAATGTAGGAGGCTTGATGATTTTTTCGTCAATTAACTTTTTCATTATGTCCTCCAATGGTTCTCCCAAAATGGTGTATTTTTGTTTGGGATAAATTTTGCGTTGGGGTGGTCCTCTTTGGTCATTGAGACTATTGATGGTTGGATTGTTATTGGGTTGGTATGTTGTGTGATGAGTGTTTTGATGTTGTGTTTGGATTTGTGGTGCGGGTCTATGTTGGCATGGACCACTAATGACCACCTTGGCATCAACGATGCCATCATTAGTGATGTTTTTGTTCCTTGCCCATGTGCGAGGTTTATCGTTGTAATTGGATGATGGGTGGTTGTTTTGCGGTTCGTGATATGATGTTGATTCCGCGGGTTGAGTCACAAGGGCTCTTTCGATGCTAAGCGCCTTGGATATTAATTGCTCATATGTGGTGATTCCCTGAACCTTGAGATGAAATGACAAATGGCCTTCAAGATTGGCTATGATGGTGCAAACTTCTTGTTCTTTTGGCATGGTCCACTTGCTCCAATTGGCCTTAGATCACCATCATTGAAGGAATGAAGCAAATATTCATTCTTTACTTGTTTTAGAGCGTATAGTTCTTCGAGACTAACATCCATTGCAATGTTACACGCGTAGTTCCTAATGAATGTGTCCCTGATTTCTTGGAATGTTCTAATGCCTGAAGGTAAGTGAGAGAACCATTCTATAGCGGGGCCTTCCAAGCTCCTAGGAAATAGTCGCATCAGATAAGTATCGTCATATGCGACCTCCATGCAATGAACCTGGAATTCCCTGATGTGATCTTCAGGGTTTCCCATCCCTCGATATTTGTTGAATTTAGGGATTTCGAATCCCTTAGGGAATGGTTTCATCTCTAAGATCCTATCAAATGGATAGGGACATAAGTTGCTTGGTGTTTTGGTTGTTCATCCTGATTGAAGGTCGAGCACTTGTTGCGAGAGCAACCTGAGTTGTGTCGTCACATCACTTTGCAGATCAGGGGGTGGGATGAAGGTGTTTTGGGGTGTTTGAATCAAGGGTTGGATGGGTGGATTGGTTGGTGCGTTGTTTGATGGTATCTGTATGTTCTGGCGGGCGAAGTAGGCTTCTACTTGCTTTTGTATGAACAACACTTGTTGTTGATCTTGTTGTTGTTGCGCTAAGATTTGTGCTTGTTGTTGTGCTTGTTGTTGTTCCAACAACACTTGTTGTTCCAACAACACTTGTTGTTGTGCTTGTTGTTGGGCTGCCAATTCTGCCGCTTCTTGTTTCTCTTGGTATTGCTTTAGTGCTTGTTGATATGCTTGCACTTGCGTTGCTTGTGCAAGAAGTTGTGCTTGTGCTTGATATTGGGCTTGAGCTTACGCTTGGGCTTGCGCTTGTGTTGCTTGTGCTTGTACGGCTTGTTGTTGCAATAAAAGTTGTGCTTGAGCAGCCCTTTGTGCTTGCAATGCTTGTGCGGCTTCGGTAGCTTGAGTGGCTTGTTGTTGTTGTTGTTGCAATAAAGCTTGAGCTTGTTGTTGCGCTTGTATTGCGGCTTGTGTAGCTTGGGTAGCTTGAGCGGCTTGTTGCACGGCTTTTTGTTTTTGAACTTGTTGGTATCCTCTTTGAAAAGCAGCTTGTAATGCTGCATCGTATTGGCTTGATGTGGTGAACGTTGGTGGTGGTGGATTTGGAATGGTGGTAGGTGATGATGTTATGTTGATGTTTTGGGTATTGGATAGTGGTATTGATGTGATTGGTCCTTGAGAGACCATGCTTTGTGATGTTAGGGGTGTGCTTGATGATGTTGCCATTGCTTGTGTATTTATCATTTGTTTTTGTGATATCAACGATAAATTTTGTGTGTTTGGTACAATGCTTTGATTGATAGTTGGGATGTAGGTTTGATTGATACTTGGTAGGGGAGGAAACCCCAAACCAAGGAGTGGTGCGGATGATAATGGAAATGGCGGAAGAGGTGGAAATGTGAGGGGCGTAAGTTGTGAAAACGTCGTGGTGTCGAATAAGCCCCCTAATCTGAACGTATCTCCCTCTTCTTGTGAATTTGTGAGAAGAGGTGTTTGAGGAGTTGCGTAAAAAAATGATGATGATGGATTGTGATGGAATATGAGAGGAACATTCTTGTGTAATGGGTTTTTGGGTACGTTTTGTTCCAATGTGGTGTTTGTGTCCAAGTTTTGATTTATTAACAAGCGGATGTGATTGAAGAGCATTGAGAAATGCATTTCCCTTGTTGACATTGGGTTGTTTTGGAGCGAACGATGTTGTGATTTGCAAAATGTTTTGCGTGATATTATGGGATGGAGGTGTAGATGAAATGGGGATGGTGGATGAAATAGGTGGAAAGGATGTCTCCACTATAGTGCTTACATCAAAATTTGAAGGCAACTTGGCCCCTTGTTTTGCTAGTTCAAGCATGTATAACCAAGGGTTGAGTGTCATCATGATGTTGATGATTTTATGATTCTCCAGATTTTGAAGCATTTCAGTCATTTCTTCATGAGACATTCAAAAGGGAAGATCCTCTCCTTGATTTTCTTCTTGCGGATTTTGCGATGATGAGAGGGTCAACGGATTACTTGATTCAGCTAGATTCATTTCTGCGTTTGTTTGGCTAAGATCGCTTGAAGCAGGTGTTTCTTTGTTGGCTTCCATACTCTTCTTGTATTGAGATCTCGTTTGAACCATAAAACAAGGATCAATCTTTGAGAATATGGGAGATGAATCTCTTGATTCTTTGGATCGATCATTATTTTATGTCCCAAAGTATAAAGTTTTAGGACGCCTTGAGGATCAAAGGTGATGATATGATGATGATGTTAGGGATGGATGATATGGATGTTTTTGGCTTTTGATAAATCTTGAATGAGACACTAGGGTTTTAGGACTTGTGGATTTTGATTTTTATTTTGGGATTTGGTCCTTGATTTTGATTTTGATTTTGAACAAAAAGACCCTAAGATGTTTGATGATGATCTAAGGGATAGCTTTGTTCAAAGGATGATAATTTGAATATGTGTGAGGAGAAGGATGCATCTACCCACACCTATTCAAACAAGATGATTGTTCTACTAAGCATATGAAGAAGGATTCATCTACATACACTAAGCTAGACAAGATGATTTTGATAACTTTGACTAAGTATGTGCAAAAGGATGCATCTACACATGCCTAGCCAAAGGTGTTTTTTGCTAATGTTTTCAAGGATTTCGTCTCAATGATATTGATGATTTTGATTTTGCCACAAAGCCTAGTATCAAGGATGATTTCAAGATTTTCCAAAAGGTGATGATGAGAAGGATTTGGTTTTGATGTTTTGGAGGGTGGATGAAAAAATATTTTGATATGTTTTGATCCTAAGATGAACCTAAAAAGGTACACTTTGTTTGCTTAGACCTAGGTATTGAAGAGCATGCAAATGCTTCCTAAAGAACCTTCTAACCAAGAAATGATTTCACTTGAACATTCATTTTCGGATTTCCAATCAATGTTTTGTGCTTTGGGATTTGGAGTCTTCAACACATATGAGAGTTCATTTTTGCTTAGCTTTGCTTAATGTCTTTATTTTACCAAAAACACTTTCTTCAATTAAGTTTTCAAACTAATATGTCCAATGTCTTAATTTCTTCAAACCCCACAAGATATGTTATGTGGGAATTCAATGAACTTAAGGCAAGGGTTTTCC